>CM064529.1:40546598-40702668 GCA_032716605.1 Paralithodes platypus
TATCTAACTAAACATCTATGTTAAACTACATGTAATCTACAGTAGCTAACTGATGCGGGGCTTATTAGACAGCATTTGGGACATTAAGCTAATTATTTAGCTACACTAAACTAATTATTCAGCTGATACTGAACCCCATGCTGAGTTTCACAGCAGCGGTGCCACCAGTGTGCCCTGGCTGTGCGTTGACATCCGCTCTGTTGAGCTACTACTCTACACCTTCCGCTGCAAGTCTCTCAACTACCCCCCCCCCCCCCCACCGCATCGCGTCATGTCCAGTTTGGAAGCCTTTTACAGGAAGATGCTACACATACTAAACCTCTAACACTACTACGATATACACTACCATGCAGTTTAGCCGAGTCAGGCGTAACATGAACCTCTAATTTAGCAGAATATTAATATTCCGGGACTGATATTATGGTACAAGGAAGCTAGTGAGTAAGTCCATGGTTCCAAATTCGGATTCTACATAGTGAAAAATGTATGATTTGACACCAAGATCATTCAAATAGGACAAGTCTTTGCGATTTTATTGCGAAATGCAATATTTCTGTATATTCAATGGCGGCCATCTTGAAAAATGGCCGCCATCTTGAATTTTTAGGTGGCTAACGGGTTTTATCAAAAGAGCAATCCCCAAGGAGTATGTGTGCCAAATTTGGTGCTTGTTTCCGGAAATGAACGATTCTCCTGAAATTTGCAGTTATCTGCTCCACTAATATAGATAGATAGATAGATAGATAGATAGATAAATAGATAGATAGATAGACAGATAGATAGATAGATAAACAAATGCAAGGATCTTTCTCCATTCCGACATGTTGCACCCAACGCACTCCCCTCTGCACCCCCTCCCCCCTCTTGTCACACACCTGCACCTCCCACACGAACACACCGCCTGATCTCAGCTTTTGGCAGCTCGAAATATGCTTTTCTTGTTTACCCTTCCCACACCCACACACACTCTCTCTCTCTCTCTCCCTCATTTTCACTCTCTCTCACTCTAACTTTCACTCAATTTCATACTCTCTTTTCTACACACACACACACACACACACACTCACTCTCTCTCTCTTTTACATACACCTCTACACCCCACACACACTCCCGGATCTCAGTTTCTGGCAGCCCAAAGTAACCCTTATTTAGCCTTTCGGTATAAATCCCTCTCTGTGATCCCCCTCCAAGCCCTGCTGTACCTTGTGTCTCACCTCACCTCACCCTCATATATCCATGTATTTGTCAACCCTTGCATTATTATTTCAGTTACGTATAGAAAGTGTTATGCAGATTAGGAAGGATCTATGGTAGTTACAAGGATTATTTAATATAGGCTGTAGCATTGTAATTGCTAGACATCTTTCCCAATTTGAATGCAATTGTCTAAAAGTTGTCAAATTATATTGAAAAGGGTCAGCAGTACTGAATGGGTTAACTCCTTCAAAACGGTGTTATTGTGTTTCAAGACGATATTTCAAGATGATACATACCGTATATATATATATATATATATATATATATATATCTGGAGAATATCTGGAGAAGCAACAAAAAGTGTATGTTGCCTTTATGGACTTGGAAAAAGCCTATGACAGAGTGGATAGAGAAGGCATGTGGAAAGTGCTTAGAATATACGGAGTAAATGGCAAGTTGCTGAAAGCAGTGAAGAGCATGTATGAGGGTGCAAAGGCAGCAGTACATGTGGAGAATGAGCAGAGCGAGTTCTTTGACCTGAGTGTTGGGTTGAAACAGGGGTGTGTGATGTCCCTGTGGTTCTTTACTGTATATTTATATATGGATGGAGCCATGAAATTAATACTAGGAAGAGCATTGGATGTTGGTGTATCGCTGATAAGGGAGGGAAATGAGTGGAAGCTGCCTATACTGCTGTTTGCTGATGATACAGTTCTGATGAACGATAATGAATGGGAGTTGCAGGGTCTGGTAAATGAGTTTGGAACAGTGTGCGAAAAACGGAATTTGAAGGTAAATGCGGGGAAGAGCAAGGTTATGGTCTTCGAAAGGGGTGAAGTCACAGAGTGTGAGGTGAAGTTGAAGATCGTCAGCTCTTTTAAGTATCTGGGCAGTGGGTTGAGTAAAGATGGAACTATGGATGAAGAAGTGCGGGAGAGGGTGCAACAGGGGAAGAGGATTGTTGGAACGTTAAAAGCAGTAACAAGAAATAGAGTGGTCAGTATGGAAGTGAAGAAGTCCTTGCTGACAGTGTGGTAATCCCGACACTAACTTACGGAAGCGAAGCATGGACGTTCGGGAAGAGACTCAGACCAAGAGTGAGAGCGGTGGAAATGAGTTACTTGAGAAGTGCGTGCGGAGTTACATGGAGGGATAGACAGACGAATGAGGAAGCAAGAAGGAGGTAGGTGTGGAGGTACATGTGCTGGAAAGTGTGAAAGGGAACAACTTGAGATGGTTCGGCCATATGGAACTTATGGGAAGCGAGAGAATGACTAAGAGGGTGTACGAGAGCGAGGTGGAAGGACAGAGAGGGAGAAGTAGACCGAAGGAGAGGTGGAAGGATGGAGTGAGGAAGTATATGAATGAAGGTGGTGTTGGTTGGGAGGAGGGGCGTCGACTGACTGGTGACAGAGGTGCATGGGGGTGCTTCGTTCGTGGCCACCCCTTCGGGGATCACGGCGTCAGGCAATATATATATATATATATATATATATATATATATATATATTTATATATACAGAATATATAAATTAAAAAAAAAAATATATATATATATATATATATATATACATGTTTCTAATCTCTCAGTGGGGCTCGAACCGCCGACCGTCATGACGATAGCCGACGCTTTAATCAACTACACCACGGCAGTCTAAAAGACACTCAACCCTCTATCCTATTTATGTTAAGTAGAAGGGAAACCCACTAGGCGAATATATTTCAATTCATACCTAGTCGTAGGATCCATATTCCAGAACACCATACAAGGATTTCTGAGTGTCCTGACGCAACTCGGGCCGAAATTGATTTCATTTCATTCTGACGGTCGGCGGTTCGATCCCCACTGAGAGATTAGAAACATTTAGTGGTTCACGTGTATTTGTGATATATACTCAATATTTGTAACTTTCATGCTTGGTGGGTTAGAATTAAATTAAATCAATTTCGGCCCTAGTTGTGTCGAGACACTCAGAAATCCTTATATGGTATTCTGGATATATGGATCCTACGACTAGGTATGAATTGAAATATATTCGCCTAGTGGGTTTCCCTTCTACTTAACATAAATAGGATAGAGGGTTAAGTGTCTTTTAGACTGCCGTGGTGTAGTTGATTAAAGCGTCGGCTATCGTCCTGACGGTCGGCGGTTCGAACCCCACCGAGAGATTAGAAACATTTAGTGGCGCACATGTATTTGTGATATATACTCAATATTTGTAACTCTCATGCTTGGTGGGTTAGAATTAAATGAAATCAATTTCGGTCCGAGTTGCGTCGGGACACTCAGAAATCCTTGTATGGTATTCTGGAATATGGGTCCTACGACTAGGTATGAATTGAAATATATTCGCCTAGTGGGTTTCCCTTCTACTTAACATAAATAGGATAGAGGGTTGAGTGTCTTTTAGACTGCCGTGGTGTAGTTGATAAAAGCGTGGGCTATCGTCCTGACGGTCGGCGGTTCGAACCCCACTGAGAGATTAGAAACATTTAGTGGATCACCTATATTTGTGATATATACTCAATATATATACATATATATATATATTGTTATGCGACACTTATTTTTGAGTGCACTGGATATTGGTTCCTTTATTTCCAATATAGAAAAACTTAAAAGTCTGAGTAATCAACGGGAACACAGCTGACATTGATATATATAACTCCTAAATCAATCAATCTCCACCAATGCCACAGAATACACAATTGGGTTCACGCGTTTTATTTCATAGATAGCTAGGGCACAAGACACAAATAAATGGAGTCTGAGGTTACTTATATAGAAATAAACTCAGCTATATGGATGGAATAAATGGGCACCTCCCACCAAAACGCAGAAGATTTCAGATGTTTTGCCGAAACACCTCTAGAGAGTAAGTCACTATGGTTTTCTTTAGAGGACACGTACCGAAACTCTACAGTTGAAAAAAGGGAATTTATCTCGTCAACTCGGTTTGTGACGTACACTGGAACCTTCTTCATTCTGTGCAACCAATGCAATGTAACCTGACTGTCGCACCATAAAACGATATTGTTGACTTTTACAATATTATGATAGGCGTCCTCCACAAATATGATTAATCTGGCGGCTAGCAAAGCAGCAGTTAGCTCTAATTTGTTATAGTTATGGACCTTATGGGAGAGACCTTTGCTTTAGCGATGACCAGACTACTATATTCCGGGCTCACAAAATATATTGCAGTGCCATAGGCAACACTACTCACATCGCTAAACGCATGAAGTTCCACTGAGTCAGCATATACCGTCCTCCGAGGATAAGTAAAGTCACTGCAGAGGCTCAGGTCCTAGGAAATTGCAGACCATTCGGTAGTGGAGTCTCAGGTAGCTGATCGTCCCAATCTAGTTTCAGTCTCCATAATTGCTGTAAACAAAATCTGGACCTTATTGTAACACCGAATGGATCGAACAGTTGTGCCGCCACTCTTAAGCACTCTCTATTTTTAGCCGTACTGGTCTCAGGAAGATTAGTATTGAACGTTAACAGATCAGAATCAGGTAGCCACAAGAGTCCAACGGTCTTCACTCGCTCTTGATTCTTGGCAGCAACACTATCCAATTGTAGGAGGTCACGTAGTTGAGGACTATTGGTAGCCCACTCTCCGAGATATAAATGTGCTCGAGACATTATTCTTTGGGCATCCCAGTAACGTTTAAAGACAGTCTCTTCATCACTGCCCGTTCCCTGGAGGTTGTCAATGTACAAACCTTCCTTAACACCTTACGAGCGGCCTAGGCGGTTTATTTATATGTACCACCCAACGGGGTGTTTTTAGCCAAAATAGGGCTGTTTACGTGATCATTTTCATGCCTAAATAAGACCCAGAGCGTAAAACAAGTATCTATCCCTGAAAGGGCATATACAGAGCTTTCCAATGACACCATAACGATCCTTTTATGATGGCTAGTTTTCTTGCAACAACCGTGCAACGCGAGTGCAAAAAGCATGTAATTCGGCACTTTCCCCATACAATTCCGTATATAGCGAGTGAGAGAGGGAGGGAGGAGGTGGGATTCGTGTCAGTAGGTTCGCCGCGGTGGTCTGGAGCAGTCATACGCTCGCTACTCTCCTGCCACCACTTGTCTCTCTCTCTCAGCAACATTACGTGCTGAAATTGCCACACGACCTATGTCGAGCGCCGCCAGATAGTCCAGATTTATTATACTCGACTTATGTTGCGCCCCGACATTTATGGGTTAATAGCCTCCACAACTTCGGGATCCTCTTTTATAATAGAAAGATGCTTCAAGACCGTGGCATTAAGAAGAAAATGCGAACAAGTCGGCCCGAACAACACTACCTTAAATGGGTAGCAAAGTAAGGGTGAAGATAAATCCAAGGGATCCTTCGGCCACAGAAATCAGGTGTAGTCACGATCTTCTTCATGAAGTCTCAACGTGAGAAAGGCTTTCTCGATGTCACTTATCCAGGAAAATTTGTGTACCCCTGAATCGCAACCATACTTTTGCTAGATCCGGCACTAGTGATGGCCCGGTGTAGAGGCAGTCGTTAAGACTCGGCCTGCCCTTACCAATGCTAGCGGAACAGTCGTACACAATACGAACGGGCGTCGTTGTGCTGTTCTTGGTGACCCTGTGATGTTTTTTCTTTTCTATTTTCTATGTGAATGAGGGAGACAAAAGGCATAAGTGCCTGAAGGGAGTGCCTTCCCCAGATTTGAAAGAGTGACAGGGCCAAAATCAAGGGACGTTCGAGCTAAAATGCCTGGACACACAGAGTTTGAAGCAATTTAAGTCATAGGAAGAGGGAAAGACTGATTCTGGGAGAGAGTTCCAGAGCTGAGCAGTTGAATAGAAGAAATTCTGAGAATAGCGTTTCACTCTTGGGTTGCATAGAGTAGGGGTGGGATTGTGTTGCAAGGCGGGTACTACGTACCCTACGTAGAGGTGGTATACACTGGGAAACCTCTGAGGAACACTGATTATTGTAGTAGTGATAGGATAACGAGAAAGATGCAACATTGCGGCGAAGAGAGGGAGATTGCAGAGAGTTGGTGAGTGGACAGGAGTTAATGATACGAAAGGCTTTCCTTTCTACTTTGTCTAGGAGTGCAGTGTGAGAGGATCGTCCCCACACATGTAAACAATACTCAATACAAGGACACACTTTGCCCCTGTACAAAGCAAGAAGCTGCGCTGGGGTAAAGAACCCCTTGAGGCGGTTGAGCACACCCAGCTTCTGGGAGGCTGCCTTAGTGAGAGTGGTAATATGGTCCTTCCAAGTGAGAGCAGAAGAAATGGAGACACCGAGAACGTTGAGAGAAGATGAAGGGTTGATTTTTGTATTGTTGAAGAATAAGGGATAGTCCTCTGGAGGTTCCTGACGGGTGGTAAGTTGGATAAATTGAGTTTTGGAAGCATTAAATACAACAAGGTTTTCTCTACCCTAACTGGAAATAGTAGCTACATCAGAAGATAAGTATTGCATGGCTTCATTACGCTTGCATTTGAAGGACTGCTGGCTGGGGCGCTCTGGAAAACTAATTGAGTGGTGTAAGGTAGAGACGTCTGCATATGAATGGATAGGACTGGATGTACAGTTGAGAAGATCATTTATGAAAATTAGAAAGAGAATGGGAGATAGGACAGAACCCTGAGGAGCACCCGAGTTGATAGGATGAGGAAATGAGCGATGGCCGTCCACAACCGCAGCTATAGAACGTCCGGAAAGGAAATTAGAGACAAAGGCACAGATGGAGGGACAGAAACCGAAGGAGGGCAGTTTGGATTTTAAAGATTTGTGCCAGACTCTATCGATGGCCTTTGATATGGCTAGAGCAATAGAAAATGTCTCACCGAAGTCCCGAAAGTTGGATGACCAAGAGTTAGTAAGATATGAAAGATGATCACCATTAGAGCAAGCCTTAAGAAAGCCATACTAGCGATCTGAGAGCATATTATGAGAAGAGAAATGCTTAAGAAATTTGGAAGGAAGAATAATTTAGAAAACTTTAGAGATACAAGAGATGAGAATAATTGGACGATAGTTGGAGGGTTGAGAGCGGTCACCCTTCTTTTGGACAGGTTGAATGAGGGCAAACTTCCAGCAATAAGGAAAGACGTTAGAGGAGAGACAGAGACAAAAGAGTTTGCCTAGGCAGGGGGTCAGCACAGAAGCACAGTTTTTGAGTACAACAGGAGGAACACCGTCCGGACCGTACGCCTTCTTAGTATTAAGCCCAGAGAGGGTAGAAAGTACATCTTTAGAAGAGATTAGTATATTAGGCATAAGTAGGAGAGAGGGGGGTGGAGAGGGAGGAATAGCACCGGAATCATCCAAGGTAGAATTTGTAGCAAATGTTTGAGCAAATAGTTTAACTTTGTCAGAGGAAGAAGTACAAAAGAAATCAAGAAACAACAGGTCTAGTGTCCCTTTTAGGCTGCTTGTCCTCCAAAACACTGAGGATCAAGTGT
Source organism: Paralithodes platypus (assembly GCA_032716605.1). Taxonomy (NCBI): domain Eukaryota; kingdom Metazoa; phylum Arthropoda; class Malacostraca; order Decapoda; family Lithodidae; genus Paralithodes; species Paralithodes platypus. The sequence goes on from CM064529.1 coordinate 40,554,252, forward strand.
TCAAACAGCGGTTTAGAGTGGGTAAGGGAACATAGGAATGGGAACTACTGCCCTGGAACTAATGTCCATGGCAGGATTAGGAAGTTAGTAGGGGACAGATGGGTTAGTAACTGAGGGGTGGATAAAATAAAGTTATTAATTTACAAATGCAGTCAGTGGCGGGTTTGATGCGACATATTTGTCTAGGCGAAGTTTAAAAGAATCAACAGTGCTTCAGTCTATAACGTCTCGGGGAAGCCCATTCCACAAGTTGACAACTCGATTAAAGAAGAAATTCTTAGATTCATGTGAGATAAAAGATTTACCAATAATTTTGTAATCGTTTCCCCGCGTGTAATTAGATTGGTCGATAGTGAAGTACTTACTACAGTTCATATTGTCGATGCCTTTGATGATTTTGAACACTTGAATTAAGTCGCCTCTTAATCTGTGCTGGGTTAAAGGAAATAGATTTAATTTTTTAAGACGCTCCTCGTATGGTTTGTTCTTTAGGCTAGGAATCATTTTGGTATTTCTACGCTGAACTCGTTCTAGCTTGTCTATATCTTCTTGGTAATAAGGGCACCAGGATTGAACGCAGTATTCCAGAAGAGGGCGGACTAAGGAATTGTAAAGGGTTAGGATAACGTCTTTGGATTTATGCTTAAATGACCTGCCTATAAAGCCAATTATTTTGTTTGCCTTTTTCGGTTTTAGGTTACTTGATATTGTTACTCCCAGATCGGTTTCTCTGTTTACATTCATAAGCTAAGTGCCATTCATTGAATAATTTGCTTTCTCATTTTGGTATCTGATATGTAGTACTTTACATTTATCCGCATTGAAACTCATTTGCCAAATTTGGGCCCAACATGACAACTTATCTAGATTGTGTTGCATATCGTCAACATGTTCTTTTGAGAGTACGCTATTTGCAATTTTGTTATCGTCAGCAAATTTTGAGATTGTACAGATCAGACCCTCATCTATGTCATTGATGTAAATAAGAAAGAAAATTGATCCTAGTACCGATCCCTGGGGTACCCCGCTACTTACATTGGTCCATTTAGATCCCTTACCGTTTATGACTACTCTTTCCTTTCTGTCCCTGAGCCAATTTTCTATCCGTTTCAACACACCGTCTTGTATTCCACGTGCTTTTAATTTTAGAAGTAAACGTTTGTGGGGAACTTTGTCAAAGGCCTTTTGAAAATCAAGGTATATACTATCTACAGCTCTACTCTCATCGTAGAGGTTGAGGATATCGTGGAAGAAGTCTAAGAGGTTTGTTAAACAGGAACGTTTTTTACGGAAGCCATGTTGAGAATATTTAAGTATGTTATTTTCCTCTAAGTGATTTACGAGTCTGTCTCTTATAAATGTTTCTAGCACTTTACATACAACTGAGGTTAAGCTAATTGGACGATAGTTACTGGGTAAGGATTTGTTGCCTTTTTTTAATATCAGTGTTACGTTGGCTAGCTTCCACTGATCAGGCATAGTTCCAGACTGCAAGGATTTATTGAACAACAATGTCAGTGGTTTGGAGAGCTCATCCTTAGCTTCCTTTAGAACTCTAGGTGAGATTGTATCAGGTCCAGGCGTTTTATTTACCTTCTATCTATCTATCTATTGCCTGACGCTGTGATCCCCGAAGGGGTGGCCACGAACGAACCGCCCCCATGCACCTCTGTCCCCAGTCAGTCGACGCCCCTCCCCCCAACCAGCACCGCCTTCGTTCATGTACTTCCTCACTCCATCCTTCCACCTCATATTCGGTCTACCTCTCCCCCTCTGTCCCTCCACCTCGCTCTCGTACACCCTCTTAGTCATTCTCTCGCTTTCCATACGTTCCATATGGCCGAACCATCTCAAGTTGTTCCTTTTCACACTTTCCAGCACATCTACCTCCACACCACACCTCCTTCTTACTTCCTCATTAGTCTGTCTATCCCTCCATGTAACTCCGCACGCACTCCTTAAGTAATTCATTTCCACTGCTCTCACTCTTGGTCTGAGTCTCTCAACCAACGTCCATGCTTCGCTTCCGTAAGTCAGTGTCGGGATTACCACACTGTCATGCAAGGACTTCTTCACTTCCATACTGACCACCCTATTTCTTGTTACTGCTTTTAGCGTTCCTACAACCCTCTTCCCCTGTTGTACCCTCTCCCACACCTCTTCATCCATAGTCCCATCTTTACTCAACACACTGCCCAGATACTTAAAAGAGTTGACGATCTCCATAGCCTGACCGTTCAGCTTCACCTCACACTCTGTGACTTCACCTCTTTCGAAGACCATAACCTTGCTCTTCCCCGTATTTACCTTGAGTTTATCTAAACAATTCAATACTTCTCTCTCTGTAATGGTGATATTGCTTAGAAAATCTGAATCATCAATCTGAATCGGCGGTGGTGTAGGGATATCACTGAGGTCTTTTGTTGTAAAAACTGATGCAAAGAAGGTATTGAGGGCATTACTCATTTGTACTTCGTCTTTGGTGTATTCTCCATTTTCATCGACTTACAGTCCAACAGTTGAAGTAACTACTTATTTCTTTCTGATATAACTATAGAATTCTTTCGGGTTTGTTTTACTTTGATTCGCAACATGTAACTCCAGGGTCCTTTTACATTGCTAAATTAACTTTTTGGCTTTGTGTCGTAGATCTACAAATGTCACCCGTTCTTCATCATTTTGTGAGGATTTTAATCTATCATTAGCAAACTTTTTAGCAAGCAGACAGTTTGAAATATATTTTATTCCACCATTTGGGCTTATTATTATGGCCTGTATGCCGTATTTTCGATGATATGCAGTCTTGCACTGCTTTTAGGTAAGTGGTTTCGAATAATTCCCAAGATGTATTTATGTTGTTATTGTTAATTAAAAAGCTCCAGTCAGTTTCTTTAACACCTAACGAGCGGCCTAGGCTGTAAATAATATGTAGCCACCAGCGGGGTGTTTTTACCCAAAATAGGGCTGTTTATGTGATCATTTTCATGCCTAAATAATACCCAGAGCGTAAAACAAGTATCTATTCCTAAAAGGGCATAAACAGAGCTTTCCAATGACACCACAACAGTCCTTGTATGACCGCTAGTTTTCTTGCAACAACCGCGCAACACGAGTGCAAAAACCATGTAATTCGGTACTTTCCCCATACAATTCCCTATATAGCGAGTGTGAGAGGGTGGAGGAGGGTGGAATTCATGTCAGTTGGTCCACCGCGGTGGTCTGGAGCAGTCATACGCTCGCTACTCTCCTGCCACCACTTGTCTCTCTCTCTCAGCAACATTACGTGCTGAAATTGCCACACGACTTATGTTGTGAGCCGCCACATAGTCCAAATTTCTTTCACTCGACATATGATGCGCGCCACCAGTTAAGGGTTAAACATAGCTCTAAGTTTATGAAAATTTGACTTCTTGAAATTAGGGACATTTTCAATGCTGCTATTTGGTTCGTTACTAGTAAACTTTAAAGTGAAAGTTATTGTACGATGGTCGCTGTTACTGAATTCATCACCAACATTCAAATTCTCTATTAATTCTTCTTTTGTTGCAAGTACAAAGTCAAGAACGTTATTTCCACGGGTCGGCGATCGAACAAATTGATCGAGTGAACTCTCTTGCAAGTTCGCACACAAGTCATGTCCGGAGTGTGAAGTAAAAGTATCGCCCTACTTGGTCACAGGTAAATTAAAGTCGCCAAAAACTACGGTATCTTGTGAGTTACTTACATTTGCAATTTGTTTGTAAATTTCTCGGTCAGTTTGTACTGGTTGAGCTAGAGGTCTGTATATTAATGCAAGTATTATTTTTGTACCTTTATGATTCTTTATTAGCACAAAAGATGTGTCGACGTTCACAATTTGAGCTTTTGACAAGAGGGTCAGGTTAAGACTTTCTTTGATATAAAGTAAAACGCCACCTCCATTTCTATTTATTCGCTTTTCTCAAACATTACATAACCGGGAAGTGAATACTCTGCTAAAAAGTCTCTTATCTTCTGTATTGAGCCAAGATTATGTTATGCCAAACACATCATAATTTTCTATAAATACTAGTTCCTCTAAATCTGAAAATTTATTGCGTATGCTACGAGTGTTTGCATAGAAGACCTTTAAAGTTGCGGTTTTAGAACTCACAGAATGCTCTTTATCCCTTCCTACCTGGGCTGTCTTACCCAATGACGGTCGCCCCTACCCGGGCGAAATGGCTGAAAAACGTCTAGGCCTAGCCTACCGTATTTATGTTTATTTTCACTGCTAGAACTTTCCCACTCATCTATAATCGTAGTGCGGTTTTCAATCTGTATTTTGGTGTTGAGTAGAGCTCTATAAGGCAACTGGTTGAGTTGTGATGACGATTTCAGTGGAGCCAATATTGCAGAGATGTTGCCAATATGGGGGCTTTTCAGACACTAATTTCGTCTGACGTCAGAACAATAACATTGAAGAGTCTTCTCCTTCTTGTTTTCGGAGGTGCGGTGACGCAACGCTTGGGTTTGTTGACATACGTCGTACGCACGGCGTTCAGACCAAGCTTAATTAGGCTATTAAGCTCATGCCTTAAATAAGGCATTCTGGGTAGCGGCCCTTCTTTCGTGCTGTCCTTACCTAAGGCAGACCGGGTAGGAAGGGTTAATCAAATTTTTGGTTCTGGTCAGATCTACATTTACATTCATGGCTGTCCTCGGTCCTTGGTCGTTATCCCTGGCGGTTTTGAATTTGGGTCGTGTTGGTGGAGCTTTATCCAAATTTGTGGTTATTGACGGATTAGCATTTAATTCCTTTGCAGGTTGCCGTCCTCGCTGTCTTTGGTCCTCCTTCCTGGATGTCCTGTGCTGAGTCGATTTCTTCTCCAAAAATCCGTCACCGCATCGTTGAGAAGACGTCCAAAATGTGCTGCTCCCACCTGGTTCAGAAGAACTCCCTCGTCCTAAAACAAATAGTCATCGTAGTAGAAATTGTCCCAGGTGTCGACAAATCCCACGTTCTCCTTCCTGCAGAGGTTTGCTAGACAACGATTTGTGCTGGTGGCTATATTGTAAAATCGGCTCTCTACACCAAGCCTGGGGACGATTCCTGAGACGATGATTCTTGATGACTTCTCCTTGAACGACCTGATCAGCTGCTTCTACTTTTAAAGCAAATCTTCCGACCTGGTTCGCTGTACATCGTTGGATCCAACGTGGATGACGTACATTGTATTACTGTAGCAGGGGCCAGCTTTGATACTCCGTCAACTGCAGTAACTACGTCATCCACACCACCACCAGGGATACAGAAACGCTTCCTGGCCCTGGTGCAAAACTCTGTGAGCTGACCACGTACCATTGAGTCTCCCACGAGCCGGACTTCTTCTGTTTCCTCTTCGTCATCAGAGTCTGTGAGTATCTGGAAACGGTTTTGACACTCGGTAATCGGTATGGTTTTCCTGGTCTTGGGGCAAACGTTGTTCCTCACAACACGGAAGTTGTCTTGAGGGGGAAAAGAGTCACCATTTGTTTCTTGGGTATCGGAACCATCTGCTGAAGTGGCTACTGCAGGCGTTGGATTGTTGGCAGTTGACGTTGAAGCGTTGGTGGCTGCTGGAGTTGAAGCGGTGACAATTGATGTTTGTGGTACTCCAACGTTGAGTGTTACAAACTCTTGGAGTGATTCCAGCTTCTTGGTGAGGACGTTGATCTTGTTGTAGGCTTCATCTAATTTCACTGTCAAATTCTCTCGTTGCTGGCAGAGCCGGCAGACTTGAAGATCGACAGTAGCAAACATGGACTCACTAAACCTACCGGCACAGTTCGTACAAGTGCAAGGCATGGTGACAGTCACTTTCTTCAGATCACTTCACTCACTTAAAAAAACACTTCACTCACTTTAAAACACTTAACTCACTTTAAAACATTTCACTCACTTTAAAAACACTTCAATCACTTTAACCGAAAACAAATATGTTGAAATACGCAGAAATAGGTTATCAGGGGTGATAGCCTAACCGAAAACACAACATTTGAGATACGCAGAATTAGGCCTTCAGGGGCGATAGCCTAAACAAAAGTTTTTAAAAAACTAAATTATGCAGCAATAGGCTAGGAGATAGAATAACCGAAGACAATTTATTATATTTTATGTGCCTTATTTATTATTATTTTGTTCTTAAATACGCAGTGATAGCCTAACTGACAATTTTTTTTTAAATGAAAAAAAAAAAATGGAAATACGCACTGATAGCCTAACTGAAAACAAAAACAATTTTAATACACAGAAATAGACCACCAGGAGTGATGGCGTAACTGAAAACAAAAATGTTGAAATACGCAGAAATAGGCCACCACCGTTGAATAGTCTAACCGAAAACAATAAAAATTGAAATACGTAGAAATAGGCTACCAGATGTGATAACCTAACCTAAAAAAAAATATATATATATATATATAACGGAATATGTAACTAAATATACAATTCACCAAATAGAGATTATGAAATCAAATGTATCACTGCACACAAGGAGTTAATAAATTATACTGTATTTATCAACAGATGGCGCTGGTGTCGTTGTAGGTTAGGCCCAGCCAAGCAGGACACTTTTTAGATAAATAAAGTTTATCAGTCAAAGATTACTACAAGATCATGCAAGCAACAACTAAAATTACAGATATATATAGCTAGAGGAAGATACTGAATACAATAACTATTGGAGTTAATATATATTATACAAAATTTGAGTTTTAAGGTGTCGGTTCCGTTTGAATGCTTCCTCCTTGTTGTGGACAGCAGTAGAACAAGCGTGAGTAAACCAAGATTTTGTTTTCATTAGACTGAGAGAAAGAAAATGGAATGTACGCTTCCATGCCCGAGAGGATTACCTTGGTAATGCGTTCAGCACTCTCTGAGGGTCCCCGGCCACGGAAGCAGAAGTCATTCCATGGTAAATCAAAGAAGTACTGCCGGAGAGCCTCCCAGTCAGCAGCGCCAAAGTACCACAAGCGCCGCCAGCTGGGAGGATCGGATGGCCGTACTGAAGAGATAGGACAGGTGACGGAGATAAGTTTATGGTGCCAAGTATTGACTGTTTTCAGTAACACCGAAAGGAACCTCCTCAATAAAACCACGATGAAGTTGATCTTGGATAACGTTGGCATAGTGACTACAATATACAGGCTCTTGTTTAAATCGGTTCTGCAGACCCCTTAGGCAACCTGCTGCTAGACCATAATTAGAGGGCAGCATCTCTTTTTGTTGGTTCCATGTTAGTCTGACCTCATACTGCTGATTTTGTGCAGAGTATGTTACTGTCTCCTTGTTGATGTCCAACGCTGTCTTGTTTTCCTTTGAATATTCGCTCGGAGAAATTCCTAGATGATCCAGTTCCCACAAACATTCCAATTCATTATGACATAAATTATATGATCCCGAGGAAGTGTATTGATCCATCGGGGTGGCCTCGACTTTCAATATTGTAACTGCTTCTATTTGGGCACTAGACTTGTCGTTATGGCAGGAGCCACCTAGTGCATAGCCAAATTTAGTGGGCAAGAGAATTATGTCACCCTCTTATTTGTATCCTGGCCGCACTCACTCCTAATAACGATCGGCACCAACCAACAAGTCCAGTCGAGATGTCTGTGTCATTAGAGGATCAGCTAATTTGTAGCCTTTGCTTCTCAACACCTTCATGTCGGCTTCTATGTATTCTGATCCTTTATGATCCGGGAGAGTTTCTGCCACAACTGCTTGTAGAGGATAGTTTCTGCCCCGGAACTTGTACTTGAAGGACACTACTGGATACTTTCTACTCTCACATGCTCCGGTAAACCCTCACAACTCTAGCTCTTGAACACCCAACTTTTCATATTGGATAGAGTCTAGAGCGGAATTTAGAATGAAGGTGCACTGTGACCATTGATCCAGCAGCGTACGCATCTTGACTGTTCCTCTTGATTCCTTTGCTGTTGGCAGCATAACAGTTGGGAGGATAATACTAGTCTTCTTTGAAGACACAGACATCGTGGTAGTTTGCATCTTGGTCTTTTTTACCTTCTGAGGTTCTTGCTCCTTCTTCGTACCGCCCCATTGAGATCTGGACTGACAGAGGATATGGTAGTGTCTGTTATGACGGAATTTGCAGTTACGGATGTCAGGGTTCACACAACTATTGCTCCCGTGGTCTGAGGATAAGCACCCAGTGCAAAGGTTGAGTTATCTTGCGCATTTTACTTTCAGAGCGCTGGTTTTGTAATTGAGACACTTAAACCATACGTGTGCCCCTTCGCTCAACTTACAACCCTTACTTCGCACCGAGGCCTCCTGCACCGCAGAGGATGTTGAAGCAACTGGTATGTGTGGCGTAGTCCGTTCTGCCACACTTTCCCTGTTAAAGACATCTGATTGGTAAGCCTGTACAAACATTTCTAGGTCCAGACCATCTTCACCTAAAGTTCTTTTTAACCCACTGAACCCCAGCTAGTTAATAATAAATATACCACCCAGGACCAGAGGGTTGTCAAACATGTTTTTTTCAGAAAACACCAGGAATGGGTTAGAAATGAAGGAAAACCCACAAAAGACCAATCCCCTAGGTCATTAAGGGGTCGGAATTACAAGAGGGAAAATGGGTAGGCAAAAACAGGCAAAAACATGTTTTTGCGCGCTCACGCGCACGCGGTTGGACTTTGAGAGTTTTCAACCATCGGCATTGTTGTGTGGGATACTTACACACTTCCCATACAAATCTGAGCCCTCTAGGTGCCATAGGACCGGAGTAATTAAACCCCGACGCAACATATGCGTCCTGGGGTTCAGCGTTACATACATTGCCGACGCACTGTTTGCGTCGCTGGGGCTCAGTGGGTTAAAGTCTCCTTTAGTGTTGATGGCAATTTATTCATAAGAATCACACCACTAGCTTCCTGAAGGATAATGTGTAGGGTCTCAACTGACATCAGTGTACTTTCAAAATTAGCATAGAATCTTTTCAGTTCCTCGACATTGTAAGAGGGAGGATTAAAAGTAGTAAGGTTAGTTATGTGTGTTGCCTTGATCCTACCCCTGTGCCCATAGGTTTTCTGTGAAGGGCAACAGCTGTTTGGTAGCTGACACCTTCTATTGCGAAACCTTCAATTAGTTGTTTCGCCTCGCCATTCAGTTGACCTCTTAACCCTTAATTAGCGGCGAGCAACATAAGACGAGTTAAATAAAGCTGGACTATGTGGCGGCGCTCGACATAGGTCGAGTGGCAATTTCAGCACGTAATGTGGCTGAGAGAGAGAGACAAGTGGTGGCAGGAGACTAGCGAGCGTATGACTGCTCCAGACCACCGCGGCGAACCTACTGACACAAATCTCAGCTCCCTCCTCCCTCTCTCACTCGCTACATACTCAATTATGTACCGAAAGTACCGAATTACCTGCTTTTTGCACTCGCGTTGCACGGTTATTGCAAGAAAACTATCCATCATACAAGGATCGTTATGGTGTCATTCGAAAGCTCTGTTTATGCCCTTTCAGGGATAGGTACTTGTTTTACGTTCTGGGTCTTATTTAGGCATGAAAATGATCACGTAAACAGCCCTATTTTGGCTAAAAACACCCCGCTGTGCGGTACATATAAATAAACCGCATAGGCCGCTCGTAAGGTGTTAAGTAAGTGAATTTTTGTATGTCACTGAGCTCCTCATTACTGTGGACACTATAGTGGAACATATGCCAAAATCCCATCCACAGAGTGGGATCACTGTCAAACACAGGAAGGGTGATTTTCGGCAATCTTTTACCGGCATTTCTATTAACTGCAGCACGATTTGACTCCATATGTTTTAGTTTACCCTTAAGGTGGACGATAATTTGATCAAGACCCTCTAGATATCCCATGTCTACTTCTATGTCCGCGAAATAGTCCTCGTCGTTTTCATAGATTGTTTCCATTTCGCGGCGACATGTATTGAAATCTTCGAGTTGTCTAAATACTGATGCCAATTTAGCCTCTATTGCTTCATTGTCTGCATTAACTAAAAATGTAGTTATATCTTTGGTAATCCTTGTCAAACTACTCTTGATACCCCCCTTGCGTTGTTTGTACTGGGATACAGTCAACGACATGATGGCAATACACAGGAAATAGAACTTAAAGGGTATAACAAATTAATTTACCTATATGGACGTGAAGCGCAATAAAAAAGTTAGCCGACGTCAATAAAGGCAAATTATAGCGAACCCTGACTTAATTAAAACGTAAATATAAACGTGTGATGTCGGTGAAGGGCAATACGAGGGAAATATGACGCGGAGCACAATAATGAAAGTAAACGAACAACGCCTAAATTATCTCCACTCTTAAATTTAAGTAGTTAACTTTATATTAAATGCAGCAAGTTTGTTAAAGTACACAAAGGAGGGGATGCCAAAGCCAATTAATTCAATAAACATTGAAAAACTAGGCTAGCTCAATATTTACTTGGTACCATAATATGTTTGTGGCAGTTACCCCTTTATTTTTTAGGTGAGAAGATGGTACACAATCATTGTACCCCCTTTAATTGACCACTTGCGAGTCTCAGGCCATAACGAAATTGTATTAGACATCAATAATATGCAAAATCACCGGCTAAAATACAGTTGCAGTGTATTTATATATACATAAAACACAATTCATCATATTTTTTATTCACAGGAAGCATAAATCATAGCATTTCTGTATAATAGCGATGTTCACAACTCAAACGCCCCCAGAGAACGAAACTAGCAAGTCAGAATTTGTATTTCACATTAATTTAATTAAGTGTTGAGTTTAATACCTAAACTACCTAATGTAGCCTAGAAAACAAATTAAAGGTAGGAACCCAATTAAATGGTTAACCCAATTTAAATCCAATTAAATTTAGCCTAGCAAAAAACAAATGAAAACTAGGAACACAAATTGATGGTTAACCAAATTTAATATACCGCCGCTTTCCATTCCTCGTCCTTTGCTGTTTACACATAAGTGTACCTTGGAAACGGGAGCAGGCACAAGAAGGAAGGACAACCTAGGAAAAAGAAGGAAACAGAAAGGGAATAACACGAAATGCTAGCATACGGCAGAGGTTCGAATCTCGATGGACCATATTCTGAGGTTCGAAGGACCAATCTCCGAGGTTCGAAGGACCAATTTCCGAGGTTTGAAAGACCAATTTATAAGAATTCGAAAGTAAACAAAGTCTAATTTACCTAAAAACTCATAAGTGTTGACTTACTTTAAATGTTGATTGTGATGGATAGCTCAAGGATAGAGTTAGGAATAGATAGAAGCTATAGTGGCCACTAGGAATTAAGAATTAGAATGACTTAGCATGAACAAGGTGGTTGTAGTGGGAGTGGCTAGAAGTAGGTGTTGCTAAGGTCGTAATCAAAGCGAGTCTGACGCTCTCACGGCGGGGAACCCGCCAGTTCCCAAAAATTACGCATGCGCAGTAAATATCCTATTCATAAATGTGCCATTTAACCCTCTCGCATTTTTAGGACGCGATCGCGTCATAACGCCACCCCTCCAAGAGTGGTCGTATGATGCAATCGCGTCATAGTGCCACCGTAAGTTAGAAATATTTGTGGTAAATAAGTTTATGACGCAATTTTGACGCAATTTTGGCTGGTAAGTTAGCCCTCAGTAAGTTACAAAATTAAATATCTGGCAACCCCCTAGCATCCCTGGGAGAGCAGTGCGGGCCTTTGTTTCACCAGTTGTGAGCCGGCTGCCAGTCTGTGAGGTAGGGGTCCCGGACCTTTAAATCTCGTCTCGCCTCCATTGCCCGCCATGGAGCGGCTTTCAGGTGGGCAAATCTGGATTATGTATGTACCAAGTGGCAGTGTATATCAATTTGTGGCTATGTAATATATTCTATGCATACAACTCGTGATTTGTGACTGTTTGTGCCTCGTTGCTCGCCTCTCCATAGCCAGCCATGTGGTTTTTAGGCGGCTAGAATGGACCCAGTGGAAGTTGTTACGATCCAGGTTCTCAAAGACACAGGGCTCTTCAACATTGGACTAGATAATGGCAAAATGCAACAACGGTAACACTAGATCCAACCCCTGCCTTAACACTGGAAAACAAAACACCATTACCGCCCTGAGTCGTGCCTGGACAACGAGGTATCCTATGACTCACACTAGGCTGACGCTCGATGAAACAGCCTATTCTCAAACAGTAAAAGATTACTCGATTAGGTTACACAAAGAAAAGATAGTTAACGTGATTAATAATCGTTACGGTAGATACTCAAATAACTGGCACTCCTGTATTAAAGAAAGTGCAATGCTAGTCCTGCAACATCAACTGGAAACTTCTGAAATAAGTCTGATGCTGGGAAGATGTTCGTAAAGAATCTTGAACAATTATAATGCAGAATACGGGTCACAATAAATACTAGGACATATAGTAATAATAGGCAGGCGTATAATAAAGACTGCACAAAGGTAGTAATGCTCGACAACTAAAGAAATGCTTCGTGACACAACGCAACAGCCTACTAGGGTTGTGCAACTCAACAACAACCTCGGCTCAAAAGTGCAGTGAATAATAATGTTGCATACATATAATAATGGGGGCTTATCTCTAACCAGTGTCTGGTCAGTTAATAAAGTCTAGCTGGGGTATCAAGGCAGGGCAACAATGGGTGAGCATGCGGCTCGTAGCCTAACGTTGTCCGAAGGTGGTATAATGAAGATTACGTTATATGACGGGGATGCTCTCTTGATAAATCCAGGTCTCTAGTACCTAGTTCTATCCTGGCGATCCCTCAGAAGTCAACACAAGGAGGCAGCACTATGTTGTGAGGGATAGGCTATGGCCCTCTCACACCACAGCGCTGTGCTCGCAAAGTAAACCCACCCGAAGACAACTTAGGCTCCCGCAGTACCTGTCGATGTCGTGCAGGGCTTAGCTAACACTGCACACATCGGAGACAACGACACAGTAACCCTACCCCTAGTCTAGCTTTAGATAACCAAGCAGAATCACTCAACACCTTGCCAGGGAGACATGTACCGGTCTACAACCTTCCCGAGAGAGGACACATACGGAAAAGTCCGTCTCTCTAACCTCAATAAAGCATAATACCTCCTTAACCTAATACATGGAAATATCTGAGAGCTTCGCGTACAATACGACTGGTCGACGGTGAACGTCTATGCTGAAACCAGAAGGGATGTTGAGTTTAATAAAGATTAGAGAATGAGAAAGGAGAAGTCGAGAGAGAGAAATAGTATGCAAAGTGGCGAGTATGGGGGACAGAATTGCAAAGGGTGTAGGCGATACGCGTGTCAGGCAAGCTCTGAGCTGGTAAAGAACACGAGGCCGCGATGGGAAGGGACTAGTTGACCACCCGGCCGCCAACGCCGTCAGCGCCCAAGCGAGCCGCGTCATAGCTCACCCCGCTGCCAGGTGTACTCCCTCACCCGCTCTCGCTCGCCTCCCACACAAGCAACATTTATATTATAGCGAATATAAAATACAAGGCGCGGTCCCAGACCAAAACAAAGACCATTTCTAGACTGTCTGTGGCAACACGACACTAATTAAATAAAGCAGATCATTCTAGGACAACTGTAGCCCATCCCCCCATCCTGGCGAGCGCTAGCGAGCTGCAATGCCCCACGCAACCATTCTGCTAATGCCGGGAGGCGTCACAAAGTGTTGTGAACTGTGAATAATAATAATTATATCATATTTCGTAGGGTTAGTGTAGTAAGCATTCGTTGTCACATTCCTAACTTATTATATTAGGTTTGTGATTACGAATGTAAGCTAGGCTATACGTGTCTGTATATAATTTATATTGCCCTAAAACCTTCATTTTCGCTTGAAAGATCACTATATTTATCAATAAATACTACCTACCAAGTATGATAAAGTTGTCATTACGAAATATAGTTGTGTTTTGCCCATTTTTGGCAATTTTTTATGCCCAATTTGGGCAATTTTTGAGTGAATACACAGTTTTATTTGAGTGAAATAACTGACAGTGAAGTGTGGAGAATTATAAACTATTTTTTTTATACAAAAATGTCACGGTAAGTAAAAATATGCCACGGTAAGTAGCTTGACAAAGAACAGACAAGACTTTTATGCGACACTCTACACTACATACAGCAGTGAACCCTTGGACGACCACAGCTGTCTGGGTAAAGTACCTAGGCTAATCCTATAATTACTTGCCCGCGGCGGGTCCCGACTCCGTGACCTTTTCCTCAGTGCTGGGATATTTTATATGTTTAGGCATATATTTATTTTATATATATGTATCGTATATATATATATATATATATATATATATATATATATATATATATGTAGAGAGAGAGATACTGTATATATATTTGAGTATTTCTATTGTTATTTTATATATATTTTTATTTATTGGGATTTATTTTAGTTTTTATTTATTTTATTTATTTTATTTATTTTATTATATTTTATATATAATTTTATTTCATTTATATATATATTTTTTTGTATTGTTCCTGCTCCCCAGGGTGTCCATGGGAGCACCCCCTTGGTCAGAGCAAGGGCAAGGCCCATAATCGAGTATTTATATAGTTATTTTTGATTTATTGGGATTTATTATAGTTTGTATTTATTTTGTTTATTCTATTTATTTTATTTTATTTTATTTATAATTTTATTTCATTTATATATATTTTTTTTGTATTGTTCCTGTTCCCCAGGGTGTCCATGGGACCACCCCATAGGTCCACAGCAAGGGCAAGGCCCTTAATCGAGTATTTATATAGTTATTTTTTATTTATTGGGATTTATTATAGTTTTTATTTATTTTGTTTATTTTATTTATTTTGTTTTATTTTATTTATAAAATTGCAACTGTGGTGGGCTGACCCTTTGTCAGAGTGAGGGTTGGTGTCCTCTACTTCCCATAGCCCCTTCTATCTTTTTCTCCTTCTGCATCTATAATTTTTTCAAATGGCGTAGGGATGTGGCGACCCCAACGCCCGCCACTTTCTGGTGCAGGTAGCCTCCTCTGTGGTGGAGGGGTGAGAAATTTCCACCACCGCTTTTCTCCGGGGAAATGTAGAAGTCGGCTAAAGGGGATCGGGGGCGAGGGCCTGGTATCCTTCTCCCCTTAAATAAATCTACCAAAAAAACGAGACAGAGATAGGGGCGAGGGAACGCGTTCGTGGTACCGGACCCTAAGAATAGGAGCTTTGAATGTCGTTGATGTAGTACGAATGAAAAGCGAGAGGATATTGGAAGGTTATTTGAAAGAAGGATGTATGATGTCCTTGCACTGAATGAAACAAAGATGAAAGGAGAGGGAGAAGTGGATTTTGGAAACGTGATAGGTAGAAAGTCTGGAGTAGACGAGGGAGTCAGGGGGAAAGAAGTAGTGGCTATTATTGTGAAGGAGGAGTTGAGAGAGTTTATAAAAGAGTGGAAAGAGGTGTCATCAAGGCTAATGTGGGTGCGAATGCGGTTTAAGGGTGAAAGGTGGGTTTTTGTAAGTGTGTATGGACCAGGAAGTGAAAGAGAGTTAGACGAGGTAGAGGGTTTCTGGGAGGATTTGAGAGATTGTCTACAAGGGTTTGATGAAAATTAAAATGTTATAGTTTTAGGGGACCTAAATGCTAGGGTAGGAAATGAGCCTGTTGAGGGAGTCATCGGTAGTTTTGTTGTGGATGGTGTAAACGAGAGTGGAGAAAGACTGAAAAATGTATGTGAAGAGTGCAGATTGAGTGTAGGTAATACGTTCTTCAAAAAAAGGTGTATACACAAGTACACCTGGCATAGACTTGTGAGGGGAGAGATTGTAGAGAGGGCATTGATGGATTATGTGCTGGTGACAAGGGAAAGATTGTGTAGACTGCTGGATGTGAATGTGATGAGAGGTGAGCCGGAGGGTATGTCAGATCATTACCTGGTGGAGGGAAAGCTAAGAGTTAAGAGTTACAGGAGAATAAGAGACAAGCGTGAAGTAAGAGAGGTAATAAAAGTTAGTGAGTTAGAGAAGAGTGAAAAAGAGAGGGAGTACAAGGAAAGACTAAATGAAAAGTGGATGGAAGTGAGAGAGATGGAAGAGAGAGAAGTAGAGGTTGAATGGCAAAAGTTTAAGGAAGGAGTGAAAGCAAGTGCAGAGGTAGTATGCGGCAAAAGGAAAGTAGGAGGCAGAGGTATCAGGAAGGGAAGCGAGTGGTGGAATGATACGGTGAGAAAGGCAGTTGAGGAGAAGAGACAGTGTTTTGAGAGGGTTTTACAGGATGGTAGTGTTGAGGTATGGGAGAGGTACAAGAAGAAAAGGAGAGAGGCAAAACAGAAAATTAGAGAAGCGAAAAAAGATGCAAACGATAGGTGGGGTCAAAGGCTGAGTGAGAATTTTGAAGATCGAAAGAAGATGTTCTGGAAGGAGGTAAATAAAGTAAGGAAAGGAGGACAAAAGAGGGAAGAGTCAGTGAAAGATGAAAATGGAGAATTACTAGTGGAACCAGTTGAAGTGAGGAAAAGATATGCCGACTATTTTAAATCTTTGTTAAATACAAGAGATGGAAGAGAAGCAGTGATTGAAGCAGAGGTGGATGGAGATAGGTTACTCAGGCCACCCGGGTGGCAGGGAATGAATGAAAGGATTGAGGAAAATGAGGTGAAAGAAGCAGTGAAACAAATGAGAGCGGGAAAGGCAGAAGGTTTGGATGGTGTTGATATAGGTTAAGTGCACACACAACATATATACAGAGTGTACACATGCCTTAATCATATTACAACATACACACATGTACTTTCAGGGCAATACTATCATTGTTTAATATCCCATGATAATATACCGTACTCTGTAGTATCGGCAGCGTTTCACCAAATATATCCGGCACCGCTGCACATGTTTTCATCAGTAACATCCGGTCGGCACTCAGCATAACAAGTGCCTCCCAGCTCCCTGTATCTCTGGCTAATAAGAACCTATAAACTTATCTCTGGACTTTTATTCTACATCCTTGTGCAAGAAAGGATTATCAAGGTTGTTGTAGCTTCACATGACAACCATACATGGCGCAGTCAGTGTATTAAAGCCAGGAGATACGAGCCAAGACCGGATTATCAGCCAGCCATCTTGCAAGACCTCGCCTCTCCAGCGCTGGATATATCATTGTGCAGTGCTTTCAAGTGCAGTGAAGTGCTTAAGTGTGTAGTGCAGTGCCTTTATTATATGTCCCATGTCATTTGTGCCCATTCCCGACTTGCTGTGAGGGTTATAGCTGCCGAATCATTGCTGGACAAGAGCGAGGAGTGGCATACCCTCCCCCTCTAACGTCTCCAGCAACACTAAAGTTCTCACCCCTCACTGGGCCCTCAGTGCCTTCCAGCTGTGCCGGCACATGCGCGCACGGACACACGCACATCGTTGCCAAGTCAACACGGTGTTGCCAAGCCTACCGCACTCACGCACTCACTCTCTCTAGCACAGATAATTTATCTCACAATTAAATAAACTGTTCCAGTTGTACTGCACATTTTCATCGTTCCTGCATGACTACAGTGTGTCAGCTATCAACCAATTATGGAGGGAGATGAGCAGATTCATGGGGAGCCCAGAGACACCCCACACGACCATACTGGGGAGGGAGATAATGGTGGAGCTACTGGTGGAGATAGTGGTGGAGATAATGATGGAGATACTGTTGGAGTTGCTGGTACGGGGTACCAGTCAGTTCATTCCACTCCAACCTCTCCTCTCACCACCCCTCATTTTACTCCACCTCCCGAACCTCCCCCCACTTTACCTCCCCTACACTATAGGGGGATGCCACCCCTGTCACCACACCCTGCAAGTCTACAACCTACCACAAGTGCAGACTCCTTCAGCTCATACAGTATATGGAGCAATGTAGACAACGGGACGACTATACCAGAAGACAGGAGGAGGACCGCAGAAGACAGGAGGAGGACTACAGACAACAGGAGGAGGACCGCAGAAGATGGGAAGAGGAAAACCAACGACAGGAGGAGGAAACAAGACGACGACAGGAGGAGGAAACAAGACGACGCACGGACGAAGCGTGTCAGCGTGACAGGAGACAGATGGACGATGCCAAGTTCTCCGCCCTTGCCCAGGCTCTGGCCCAAATTACCCCACCTGCCGCCGCACCTACACCTACCTCACCTGGGACAACACCCCATTCCACAACATCCTCCACCCCTACAGCTCCACCTCCACCACAGAAGGCTATCACCCAGAACCCGCCGTCCCTTCGTGCTGATGCCACCTTCCAGGTTTTCAGAGAATAGAGGCGTCGGTGGGACAATTACTCTATTATGGTGGACTTATCTAAACTGCCGAGGGAGAAACAACTGATCCAGATGCGGATGTGCTTAACCCTGGAGACACAGCGGCTTTTGGAGCACACCTTAAGCATACCCCCTGACACCGACAAGACCGTTGACGCAGTCCTCGATGCACTTCAGGAGCACATCAAGAATTCTCGCAATGAAGTTCTCCGTCACAGGGACCTGTTCAGTTGCAAGCAAAAACAGGGCGAGTCATTCAACAACTTCTACGTCCGCCTCTGCCACATCGCCGAAGAAATTGACGTCTGCCCAGGGAACTTTTCAGCCTGCAGGGAGACCCAACTCAAGATGGTCATTCTGATGGGCATACACGACGAAGAACTTGTACAGAAGCTGCTTTCCCTCGACGCCACCCCTTCATTACAGGACATCGTCAACACTTGCCGTTCCTACGAGGCCACTCGAAGCGCTACGTCAGCCACTAATAAGGCGTACGGTCCGGACGGTGTTCCTCCTGTTGTTCTCAAAAACTGTGCTTCCGTGCTGACTCCCTGCCTAGGCAAACTCTTTCGTCTCTGTCTATCCTCTAACGTCTTCCCTTCATGCTGGAAGTTTGCTCACATTCAACCTGTCCCAAAGAAGGGTGACCGCTCTCAACCCTCCAACTATCGTCCAATTGCTCTTATCTCTTGTCTTTCTAAAGTTTTTGAAACTATTCTTGCTTCCAAATTTCTTAAGCATTTCTCTTCTCATAATCTGCTCTCAGATCGCCAGTATGGCTTCCTTAAGGGTCGCTCTACTGGTGATCTTCTTTCATATCTTACTAACTCTTGGTCATCCTCCTTTCGGGACTTCGGTGAGACTTTTTCTATTGCACTAGACATATCGAAAGCCTTCGATAGAGTCTGGCATAAATCTTTAATTTCTAAACTACCCTCCTTCGGTTTCTATCCCTCCATCTGTGCCTTTGTCTCTAATTTCCTTTCCGGCCGTTCCATAGCTGCGGTTGTGGACGGCCATTGTTCACTTCCTCACCCTATAAACTCCGGTGTTCCTCAGGGCTCTGTCCTATCTCCTATTCTCTTTCTAATTTTTATAAATGATCTCCTTAACTGTACCTTAATTCCCATCCATTCATACGCAGACGACTCAACCTTACACTACTCCATTAGTTTTTCAGAACGCCCCAGCCAGCAATCCCTCAACGACAAACGTAATGAAGCCATAGAACTCTTAAATTCTGATCTAAATACTATTTCCAATTGGGGCAGAGAAAACCTTGTTAACTTTAATGCTTCCAAAACCCAATTTCTCCATCTATCTACCCGTCAGGATCTCCCAGCGGACTATCCCTTATTCTTCAACAATACAAAAATCAACCCTTCATCTTCTCTCAATATTCTTGGTGTCTCTTTTTCTTCTGCTCTCATTTGGAAGGACCATATTACCAGTCTTGCTAAGGCAGCCTCCCAGAAGCTGGGTGTGCTCAACCGCCTTAGGGGGTTCTTTTCCCCTGCACAGCTTCTTGCTCTGTACAGGGGCATAGTGCGGCCTTGTATTGAGTATTGTTCACATGTATGGGGAGGTTCCTCTCACACCGCTCTCCTAGACAAAGTTGAAAGGAAGGCCTTTCGTATCATTAACTCCCGTCCACTCACCAACTCTCTGCAATCTCTCTCTCTCCGCCGCAATGTTGCATCTCTCTCGCTATTCTATCGCTACTATAATAATCAGTGTTCCTCAGAGCTATCCCAGTGCATACCACCTCCTTTACGTAGGGCACGTGGTACCCGTCTTGCAACTCAATCCCACCCCTACTCTGTGCAACTCTCCAACCCAAGAGTGAAACGTTACTCTCAAACTTTCTTCTACTCAACATCTGAGCTCTGGAACTCTCTCCCAGAATCAGTCTTTCCCTCTTCCTATGACTTAAATTGCTTCAAACTCCGTGTGTCCAGGCATTTTGGCTCGAACGTCCCTTGATTTTGGCCCTGTCACTCTTTCAACTATGGGGGAGGCACTCGCTATAGGCAGTTATGCCTTTTGCCTCCCTCAATCACATAGAAAAAAAAAAAAAAAAAAAAATACGTGCCCCACCGTCCCAGGTTAACGCCGTGTCAGCGTACAAGCAGAACAAGCAAGTTAAGCAACGCGACAAGTTCTCCACATCGCAACAGTCCTTGGCGTTGGCTGCCGCCTGCCAGCGTTGTGCTCGCCGGCACGACAAGAACAAGTGCCCGGCTGAAGACTACACCTGCACTAACTGTGACCGTCGTGGTCATAAGCCTAGGACTCCTGCTTGCCCTGCTGCCACCGCCCAGTGTCGTCGCTGCAACCATATGGGCCACTACGACAAATGCTGCAGATCTTCCAAGATGCCCGCCACACAGGACAACGACGCTTCCTCCCACAACAAGTCTACAGCAAAGAAGACCACAAGTTGCCGACGTGTGGAATCACCTGTTCAGGCACCTACACTGACATCCGTGAGTCTCACCTACAGTGGCACCACTAGAAAACTCCACATGCTTCCTGACACAGTTGCAGACATTACATTGATCGGCCGACGACACCTCAACATACTTCGGATTCCTCTCAGCAGCCTACGACCTCCGCCTCCGACAACAACTCTCAACGCGGATGGCTCTGCAATGGCTCCTGCTTTGGGGACGTTTCATGCACAACTCACCATCAGCAAATGCTCCTGTTCGGCCACAATCCAAGTCCGCGAGGGTGTTCAGACGCCGCTTCTGTCCAAACGCCACTGTCAAGCATTGGCCATCATCTCAGCGAAATTCCCCAAGCCAATTCTACAGGTCAAACACATCAACAGGTGTAAGGAGCTACCCTTCACAGCCACCACATCACCTGCACAGGCAGTGTTGTCATTTTAGCTATTTTCCCGCTAAATCTAGCGAATTTGGACAGTCATCTAGCGGGATAATTTGCCATCTAGCGGCTAGCGGGAATTCTGGCGGTTTTTCGTATGTACTAGCGAATTTTTGGCGATGTTTCGTTCTTGCTTTGGAAAACTGAAATCTATAATAAAACAAAATGAAAGACCCAGTATACAGCATTTAAATTGAAGTTATACCATTATAATTTTCGCACCCATACTCATTTGATCTAAATTGATCCACACACACGTAAGTATGTATGTACTGGTAAGTAATGTAAGAATGTAAAAGCATATTAATATGTCGTTTCGTTCTAGTATGTTTATTAAGAAATACTCACATAATATTATATGTTAGTAATTATTATGTAATTAATATATATATTAGTAGGCTATTAATATTATTAATATAAATATTAGTATTATCCCTCAAACAAACACACACTACTGTGTATATATCTATATATATTGAATTGATTTATGTTATGCTAAAATCTAGCGAATTTGGGGGTGGATCTGGCTGGTTTTGAGGTGGAATCTAGCGGGATTTGAAATTTCTTGATGGCAACACTGTGCACAGGCTGACCCTGGCAAAGTCGGAGCGATCAAGGACTTCCCGCCACCAGCCAACATCACCGACCTTCGCTCCTTCATGGGTTTGGTAAACCAGCTGGCGGAGTTCACCCCCGACATTGCCACTACCGCTCAGCCCCTGCGCCCCCTGATGAGCCCGAAGAGGTCGTTTATGTGGACCGCTGACCATGATGAGACTTTCCGCCGGGTCAAGGCTGCCCTGCTCAGTCCACCCATCCTAGCCCCATTCGACCCTTCCCTACCAGTGATTCTACAAACTGATGCGTCCCGCCTCAACGGTATTGGATACGCCCTCCTACAGGATCATGGCAACAACCGTCTCCGCTTAGTTCAGTGTGGCTCGAGGTTCCTAAGCGACCCCGATTCCCGCTATGCCACCATTGAGCTGGAGATGCTAGCCGTGGTCTGGGCCATGTCCAAGTGCAAGTTCTACCTCATCGGAGTGCAACACTTCACCCTCATGACGGACCATCGCCCCCTCATCCCCATCTTTAACAACTACACCCTTGATGCGGTTGAAAATCCCCGCCTCCAACGTCTGAAGGAGAAAGTCACACCTTACCTCTTCACAGCCGTCTGGCGCGCTGGCAGGTTGCTCTGCATCCCTGATGCGTTGTCACGGGCCCCTGTCAGCCACCCGACGCCAGAGGATGAGTTAGCATGTGCCGACGCCACGGTTCACCTCAGGTCCCTCGTGACTGTCAACGCTGCCACCGCCGACGTCAACTCTCCTTCACAGGACGCAGACAGGATTCTCCAGGAACTCCGAGACGCAGCCAGAGCGGATCCTGTGTACATCCGCCTGCCTGAGTGCGTTAGTTCGGGTTTCCCCACCAACCGCTACGACCTGCACAACTCTCTACTCCCATTCTGGAAACTCCGAGACTACCTGTCAGCAGACGGTGAACTCGTCCTGTACGGAGCGAGGGTTGTGGTTCCTGAAGCCCTCCACCGCCGCACCTTGGCTCGCCTGCATGATAGTCACAGAGGCGTGGAGGCCACTAAGCGTAGGGCGCGACAGGCTGTCTTTTGGCCTGGCATCAACTCAGACATCGCCAATACAGTTCAAGCTTGTGAGCCGTGTCAGGTCGTACAGCCTAGTCAGCAGCAGGAACCCATGATCAACGACGACAACCCAACTAGGCCTTTCGAGTCTGTTTCAGCCGACTTCTTCGCTGTGGCGGGGAAATCCTTCCTCGTCGTAACAGATCGACTCTCAGGCTGGCCCATTGTCGTACCCTGCAAAGGAGATACTACCGCTTCAAACACCATCAGGATCTTCTGCCGGTACTTCAGGGAAGTGGGTGTACCCCTCCGCCTACGTACAGATGGAGGCCCACAGTTTACTAGCCGTGAGTTCCGGGACTTCATGGAGCGTTGGGGAGTCAATCACTTGGTCTCTTCCCCACACTACCCACAATCCAACGGTCATGCCGAGTCTGCCGTCAAGTCCGTCAAACACCTCATACTACATACGGCTCCCTCAGGCAACATCGACTGTGAGGACTTTGACCGTGGACTGTTGGAGCTCCGCAACACCCCGAACTTCACAGGTCGCTCCCCGGCACAAATCCTGTATGGCCACCCACTACGGTCTTGTGTCCCTGCTCATCCCCAGTCCTTTGCAGCAGAGTGGCAAGCCAAGGCCGAGGACTGTGACCGCCCTGCAGCCGCCCACACTGCGCTGGTGCAGAGAAACTATGACCAGCACGCACGCCCCCTTCCCAGGTTGAGAGTCGGCACCACAGTGCGGATCCAAGACCCGACTTCTCACCGCTGGGACAAGGTTGGGGTCGTCATGGGCTGCGGCAGGTCCAGGGATTATGAGGTTTGTCTCCCCAGTGGTAAGATTGCGGAACCGTCGCTTCCTCTGCCCAGTGAATTCCCCTGGTGTTGAACCCCTCCCCCATAACCCTGAGATCCCTGTGTCTTGCACGGACCCAGAAAGAGAGTCCTTCACTTCCCCCATGGCGCCACGTAGGTCTGAAAGGTTCCTAGAAAAAGAGTCAGCTCGACAACGTCTTGCGAGCTTGAAGGGGGAGGGAGGTGTTGATATAGGTTAAGTGCACACACAACATATATACAGAGTGTACACATGCCTTAATCATATTACAACATACACACATGTACTTTCAGGGCAATACTATCATTGTTTAATATCCCATGATAATATACCGTACTCTGTAGTATCGGCAGCGTTGTACCAAATATATCCGGCACCGCTGCACATGTTTTCATCAGTAACATCCGGTCGGCACTCAGCATAACAAATGCCTCCCAGCTCCCTGTATCTTTGGCTAATTAGAACCTATAAACTTATCTCTGGACTTTTATTCTACATCCTTGTGAAAGAAAGGATTATCAAGGTTGTTATAGCTTCACATGACAACCATTCAGATGGTATTGCTGTGGAGTGTATACAGAAGGGTGGAGATGTGATAATAGATTGGTTGGTGAGACTTTTCAATGTGTGCTTTGCTGTGTCAATGGTACCAATAGACTGGAAGAGTGCATGTATTTTGCCGTTGTACAAGGGGAAGGGAGATCGGCAGGAGTGTTCAAGTTATAGAGGTATTAGTTTGTTGTCAGTGGTTGGAAAGCTGTATGGCAGGGTGTTGATAGAGAGGATAATAAAGTGTACGGAAGTTGCAATAGGAGAAGAACAGTGCGGTTTTAGGAGGTGAAGAGGGTGCGTGGATCAGATGTTTGCAGTAAGACAGTTATGCGAGAAGTATTTAGAGAATCATGAGATATTTTGGGCTTTTATGGACTTGGAAAAAGTGTATGATCGTGTGGACCGTGAAGCAATGTGGAAGGTGTTAAGGATTTATGAAATAGGAGGACATTTGTTAGAAGCAGTTAAGAGTTTTTATGAAGGGAGCAGAGCATGTGTGAGAGTAGGAAATGGTGAGTTGAGTGAATGGTTTTAGGTAAAGGTAGTTTTGCAACAGGGTTGTGTAATGTCACCATGGCTGTTAAATATGTTTATGGATGGTGTGGTGAGGGAGGTGAAAAGGAGAACTATGGGAAGAGGATTGGGTTTAGTAGGAAAGAATGGTAGAGATTGGGAGTTGAATCAGTTGCTGTTCGCTAATGACACAGCATTGGTGGCGGATTCTGATGAGAAACTACAGCGGGTAGTCAAAGAGTTTGGTGTGGTTTGTGGAAGGAGGAAACTGAAGGTGAACGTCAATAAATGTAAAGTAATGGTGTGTAATAGGGGAGAGCATAGGGTGAATCTAGATGTGAGGCTGGATGAGGAAATATTGGAACAAGTAGAGTGTTTTAAATATCTAGGAGGAACGATAAGCAGGAGTGGAGGTATGGAAGTGGAGGTAAAACAGTGAGTATGTGAAGGAAGGAAGGTTTTCGGAGCAATGGGAAGTATGTGGAAGATGAGAAATCTCGGAGTGAAAGTAAAAAGTGCTCTGTATCAAGGAATTGTAGTGCCAACAGTGATGTATGGGGCTGAGACATGGGCTCTGAAGAAAAAGGAGAAAAGAGGGCTGGATGTGATGGAGATGAGCTGCTTGAGGAGTATGTGTGGAGTTACTCGTAGAGACAGATTGAGGAATGAAGAGATACGTAGGAGAGTGGGGCAGCAGGAACATTTGTCAGCCAGAGTGGACAGAAGGGTGCTGAGCTGGTATGGTCATGTTGAACGAATGGGAGATGAAAGGCTTACAAAGAAAATATGTGAGTCAGGTACAAGGGGAGTTAGAAGGGCAGGAAGACCCCCATTGAGATGGAGAGACTGTGTAAGAAAACCTTTGGATGATAGAGGAATGACTATAGATCAGGCAGGAGAAGTGGTGGTGGACAAGAGTGAATGGAGAATGCTTGTGAATAGTTGAGTGAACACGTGGTCAGGGGTCGGGCGCAAGTTGGACTAAATAATAGTCCATCAGGCGCCTGGCCCGGGGAGACGATTAATATGAAGGGTGCACCTGGAAGTGTGGTGGGAGGGCTTGTGGCTTTGGCTCCGCTGCATGTCTGCCTGCCGAGATCGGAACCTCTCCGGGTGGTCGGGGGCCGGGGGAGTGCTGGAGCGACCTTGGTGACCCTGGTCTCTGGGTCTTCTCCTGGGTGACCTGGATGTGTGTGAGTTTGTGCTTTTTATCTGTGTTTATTTGTTGATTTATGTTGTTTTTTGCGTTTTCCCTGTTCTTGCTCTGTCTTCAGTCGGCTACCCCCAAAATGGGGATTAGGCCTGAGCATATAGATAGATAGATTTTATTTATAATTTAATTTAATTTATATATTTTTTGTTTTATTGTTCTTGTTCCCCAGGGTGTCCATGGGAGCACCTCCTTGGTCCAGAGCAAGTGCAAGGCCCATAATCGAGTATTTATATAGTTATTTTTTATTTATTGGGATTTATTAAAAAATTTATTTATTTTGTTTATTCTATTTATTTAATTTTATTTTATTTATAATTTTATTTCATATATATATATATTTTTTTTTATTGTTCCTGTTCTCCAGGGTGTCCATGGGAGCACCTCCTTGGTCCAGAGCAAGGGCAAGGCCCATAATCGAGTATTTCTATTGTTATATTATAAAATACAGTATATTGGTATTTGTTCGATTTATTATTGTTTTTATTTATTTTATTGTATTCATTTAATTTTATTTATAATCTTATTTTATTTATTTTATATATATATATGTATATACCGTATATATATTTTTTTTTTCTTGCCTGTTGTGTTGTTTGCTATTCCCCTGTTGTGTTTTTCCTGTTCCCCAGGGTGTCTGGCCAAAGAGCCCCAAGTTATAAATATATTCTTATAATGCCAAACTATGACTACGTCATGGTGTTCCTCCATTTGAATTACAAAATGCGGAACTATACCGTCATGAATCCATTATACTCACGTCATCTGGAATCGGACAATGCCAAACTATGACTACGTCATGGTGAACTATACCAACGTCATATGGATCCAGTGATGGTGAACTTTATAAGCGTCATCGGATAATGCAAAACTATGACTACGTCATGGTGAACTATACCAACATCATATGGATCCTGTGATAGCGAACTTGCGTCATGACAACTATCAACGTCAATTACGTTTTTCCTTTATTTCCTTTTCTTGGTTTCAGCATCATAAGCCAACTACTGCCTGCCGCCATACGCCAGCCTGCCGCCATACGCCAGCCTGCCGCCATACGCCAGCCTGCCGCCATTCGCCAGCTTGCCATGTCGGGCAATAGAGGTTCAAAGAAACGCCGTTTGCGGGACTCCGAGCTGGAGGATGTGGTGAATGAGGTGCTGGACCTGTCGACGGAGAGCGAGACGGAGAGCGAGAGTCAGTCGGACGAGTGGTCAACTGACGATGATGAAGATTTGGGTTCACCTTCGCCCAAGCAACTCCACATCGACGCCCATGCCTCAGCCGATCCACCACCAGCCCCCAGCAACAGCGGACCCACCACCACCACCACCAGCAGAACCAGCCCCAGCAACGGCCGATCCACCACCACCACCACCATCCATCCGATTCACTACATCCCATCCCATCCCATCTACATCTCATCCCATCCCATCTACATCTCATCCCAGCCAATCTACATCTCTACCAGTCCCTAACATCAGTAATTACCTCCTACCATCACCCAACTTCCCCCAACTTCACAGTTCACCTCTTCCATCCACCTCGTGTGGCGGCGCCTCATCCTTGCTTCCAGTAGGATCACCAGCCAGCAGCCCACACAGGTTTGCTATGCTACTTGCTGTGGGCATTTTGAATACCCCTCCTTCGCACGTCTTGGGAACGGTCACCCCCCGCAGTGTTCCCCTTCAGCGACACACCGTTGACCCCCACGGCAATTGTTCTGCCTGAGCATCGAGCCGCAATGCGTGTGAGGTTGATGAAGCCGCAATGCGTGCTCAGATTGTTGCTGAGGTGCCACGCACAGCGTTGAATCCTCCAGCAGCAATCAAGGAGCTTCTTCCCCAAAGGCTTCCTCTTCACCGTTCACCAACTGGTACAGCTGCACCAGCTTCACCAGCTCCACACCTTTCACCAGCTGGTGCAGCTGCACCAAGTTCACCAGCTCCACACCTTTCACCACCTGGTGCTGCACCAAGTTCACCGGCTTCTGCATCATCTGATGCAGAAGCGCACACCCACTCAACCCCTCGACCTACCACCTAGGCCACGCCGGAGGCCAGGGCCCCGTAGGGGGGCAGGTGGTAGGCTCAGAGGTGTTCCTCACGGTGGTCCTCGCGGTGGTCCTCACGGTGGTCGTGGCCGTGGTCGTGGCCGTGCTCGCGATCCTGCCCCCAATCGTGATGCCGGTTGGACCGATGCCCGTTTCAACCCCCAGGTTGGTCCGTTCACAGGGACCCCTGGCATGCAGGTTCCAATGCCGGTGACTCCTCTCCAGTTCTTCCAGCTCTTCTTCACAAGGGAGATGCTGCAATACCTGGTAGTGGAGACAAATGCTTACGCCAACTTCGTTGATGGAGCAGCAGCTGTTTGGCACCTGTTTGGTGAGGAGGACATGGCCAAATTCCTTGGCCTGTACTTCCTCATGGGCATTACCAAGATTCCTTCTCTGAGTCACTACTGGCGTTCAACTGTCTGTCACGACTACCCAGTATTTCGGAGAACGATGAGTAGGACTAAGTTTCTAGCCTTGTTGAAGTATTTCCATGCTTTCAAGAACAAGGCAGTCAGCAGGCAGAACCCGGACAGGCTTGTGAAGGTTCAGACGGTGATGGAATACCTACTTCAAGGCTTCAAGCTGGCATACATCCCCGCCGAAAAGCTGTCCCTTGACGAAGGCAGCCTTGGATGGAAGGGTTGCCTTTGATTCAAGGTTAACAACCCAATGAAGCCGACGAAGTACGGTATCAAGCTGTGCATCCTGGCAGAGGCGTTGACTGGCTATGTGTGGAACTTTCGGGTCTACACCGGTCCGGGTCGATCTCTCCAGGAGACGGTGGAGGGTCTCACGGAGTCCTTCAGAGGCCAGGGGTACAAGCTGTACATGGACAACTATTACAACTCAGTTGACCTGTGCCAGCAAATGCTCACACTCAACATCTATGTGTGTGGCACCCTGCGCCTTGCACGAGGAGCTCCTAAGTGGTTGTCCGACCTTGCTAAAGCAAAAGAGCTTGAATGCGATGCGACAGTAGCAATGAACAACGGCTTAACCATGGTCCTACTTTGGCGAGACAAGCGCATCGTCAACATGGTGTCCACCTTCCACAAACGGGACACCATCCCGAAGCTTGTCTGTTTCAAAGAGAAGGACCAACACGGCAGGTGGCGTCGTGGACAGAAGGAGATCTTCAAACCTGTTTGTATTGAAGACTACAACTTCCACATGGGTGGGGTGGATCACTTCGACCAGATGGTCCAGTACTACCCCATCCAGTGAAGGACAGTCAAGTGGACGAAGAAGATCACCTTCTACATCATCCAAATTGCCCTCTTCAACGCCCATGTCCTGTACAGGAAGTGATACCCAAGAAAGAAGATGACCTTGCTCGACTTCCAGGAGCACGTCTGTACGTCCTTGCTGGAATTCAACCCTGCAGAGAGGCCTATGTCGGGAAGGCCAGTCCACCGAGCACAAGATCTGCCGCCTGACCAGCGTCAGCCACAGAGGCATGCACATAGGCAACGGCAACCCGGTGGATCATCTGGGTCATCCAATGACGACCATCCAGACTCCCCAGCCCCTGCTGCTCCTGACAACACTCCACCCTCTCCTGTTGCTGCTCCTGGTGGAGGCGTTGAGAGGGCACCACGTCTCGATGTCCCCTCCCCACCACCAGAACCAGATGATGCTGCTGCTGATGCTGCTGCCCCGGGGGGAAACTATGTCCTGGTTCAACCCCCCGTGGTACTAGCACCTGATGCAGCTTCTGCTGGTGACGATGGGGAAGCAGCTCTTGAAGCTGCCAACCAACCGCTACCAGTACTGGAAGCAGCACGAGCGGTGCGAGTCCGGAGACCTCAACCTGGAGTGGTCCCAAGGCCCCGTCCTATTGTTCTGAACCATATCTGGCTGAACAAGGACTTGGGCCATTCTCGGGAGAGGATTCCGGCCAAGAAGCGACTCCGTTGCTATTACTGGAAAGTAATAAGCGGCGCTCGCAAGGACACAAGCTTCCGCTGCACGACTTGCACGGTTGCCCTCTGCATTGACATCAACGACTGCTTCAACCGTTTCCATAGTCACAATGCAGGTGTCCTATAGTCAGGAGCCATGTGCAATCATTTATTCATTGATTCATTCATTCATTCATTTATCTTCTCCATTTCTCTTCTTCATTCACCCGGCTTCATTCACCCACTTTCATTCACCCACCTTCATTCACCCACCTTCATTCACCCACCCTCGTTCACCCACCGACATTCACCCACCGACATTCACCCACCTACATTTACCCACCTTCATCATCAAAGTGGATATAGGCCTCCTGGGGAAACCACTCTAAAAATATAACGAGTCAAATGCAGTACCTCCTTGGGTGGCTTGGAAATCTGCATATTTCTGTGGTTTGACACCTTGTATATATATATATATATATATATATATTATATATTACTTTATTTGTGTGTACAATAGAATTATTTCTGAATTGATTACTTGAAGATAACCTGGCTTTCTTGTTTTTTTTTTTTCACTGTCAACCCAGGAGCCATTTCCCTTCTCGTTGGAAAGGGTTGTGGCCCTATCAGGTAAGTAAAATTGACAACCTTCATGACTGACATGTGTTCTATGAACATTATACAATTATTGGCAAAGAAAATTATAGAAAAGTGTTGTGTATTGCGGCAAAGATATACAACTGTATAAACATTCTCATATATTTACATAACAATAACAATGCATGGAAACAATTGCGCATAGCTCGCAAACCAATTACGCTATATTATTTTGGTTTTCGCCATTAGAAAGAAAATAATTTTCCGATTACGGTGATATAAACAGTTATATACGTATCCGAGCAAATAAAGCAACGCCGAGGTGGGGAACAGCTCGGAACCCGGCTAGCGTCGGCGGAACGGAGACGAGTGAAGCGTAAATATTCGCATATTGGCTCTTCATTTCAAATATTCATAGAGCAAAACGTATTTGTCGTAGGAACTTCTAGTTTTTGTTATACTCTTCAGCATTATTTGCCGTATTCATACAGCCTAAATTGAAAATCATAGACCCCGTAACAACGAAATAATTCGAACATGTTATAAACCATATCATGCAAAAGTCATATTTTTTATGTTTTCGGTCACTGCTTGAAAACTATTGAAGATAGACAATTTCTGTTTTCAGATTTGGGAAGAGGAGACAAAATACTGTTATTTGAGCAAATAACAATATATGGTCATCACTCACAATTTCGAGATAGGACGGTGTAAAGACAATTACCCGGGAAACACTTTTATTCCGGAGTCATTTACACTTACATATTGCGATTTCTTTAATTTTTTTTTTTTTAATAATGTAGTACAGTTATTCCTCTTTCCATTGACATATGATATATCACAATTAATAGCATTCTGGTGGATGAATATGCAGAAAAACACAAGGCTTCGAAAACTCGCCCGGCCTGAATATATCAGGGCAAATTAGAGAGGGTCTATCAGTTTTCAATCAATTTAACCCTTAAGTGGCGGCGCCCGGCTATTGTCGAGTGAAATAAATGTGGCCTATGTGGCGGGGCCCGGCTATTGTTGAGTGCAATTTTGAGCACGTAATGTGCTCTGAGAGAGAGCAGAACGGTGGGAGGAGCGTAGGTTACCTCATGACCGCTCGCCACGGTGGCCGTGGAGCTACTGAGATATACTCCTTTGTACTCCACCCTCTCTCACTCGTTTCACACGTAATAATGTAAGGAAATGACCGTATTTTACCGATTTGGCCTTCGGTTGCACGATCGTTGCAAGACAACCAGTGATCGTAGAAGGATGGTTCTGGTGTCATTGGAAAGCTGAATTAACGCCCTTTCAGGGATACATACTTGTATTACGCTCTGGCTCTTGTTTATGCATGAAAACGAGCACGGAAACAAGCTTGTTTACGGTAAAACCCCCCACTGGGCGGCACAGTCAAATATACTCCACCACCCGCTCTTTGAGTGTTAAGTTACCGGATGCGAGCATGTTAACCCTTGGGCGCACGATGCCTCTATGTGCGTCATTAGGGTATTTACCCCCTAAGCGCACGATGACTCGTTTAGCGTCATAAAACTTTAAAATATTCGCCAAAAATTAAGTTTTCGTCTGACGTACGTCATATTTGACATAAATATTAAGTATTAAGTCTAGTTCAATGGGTATAAATGGGAACCCCCTCCGTTTAACGGTTTACTCACGGCTGGCTGGGAAGAGATCAGAGTACAGCTCAGTCTGTTTTTTTGATACTTTCACGTTTATTCGTGTATCTCAGTAACTATTTGGTTTATAGTAATTCTGAAGTTACCAGTGGAATCCCCATTAAATTCCGCTTCTATATATGTATGCAAATCAAAAATGTTGTTGGCAAAACTTTGAGCTAGCGCGAGTTGGAGATAAGGTATTTCGATTTTCTTTTTACAATTCTTATTTCGGAGTGCCCCAATGTAGTTGTTTTGTATTTATTCTATGTTTTTATTTGCTTATCTTCAAGTGCAATCAATAAAGAAGTCGATGGTACCTCATTTATCCAAATACAAGGATTTTTTGGTGGATAAAAACGTCACAGAAACAAATTATCGCCGGGCACAAAACTGGCTCTGAGTGAGCTGAGATATACTTAGGGAGTGGGAAAAAAACTTGATTGGAAACTATAGGTGCCTCAAAGGGTTAACTAACTACAAGATATACCGGATTAATTTTAATGATAACCCAATATAATTATGGATAATAAACCCATAAAGACTTAATACGAAAATGTACATATCTTTTATAAAGATATATTGTTTAGTCTAATACTGGCACCTAATTCGAACTTCCAGTATACCTACGGAGAGATGGGCTATTTTTTGTTGGTATTAATATTAATTCATTTATTCCTTTATTTCTTAGTTTCCAGGCTATACCTCCATCAAGCTTAGAAAATACTCCCTAGGCCCCCCTTCAAGATATATTTGTATATTTTTCGATAGAAAATTTTCCTGGCCGAAGGCCGGTTCCTCTTACAAATTTCAGGCTCACTAGCGCTCGCCATGAAAAATCGACACCTAAATGGCACGACAAATCTTAAAGTTGACAACGAAATGAGGCGAAAGGTGTTAAAATACCCAAACTAGTCGGCCAAACATCTTATAATCTCAAAACAAATAGAGAAAGGGGACCAGACAACCGGCCCATCTCCCCTTAACCTAATTTGTCGAGGTGCTTACAAGTCTCGACAACCTGTTTACCCATAAACAAATTAACCCTCTTCTTGTAGTTAATATATCAAAGTCTAGCCATTACTGTACCTAGTTGAACCTTTTCACTTGGTTGACTATATAAATCGCACACACTGACATTTGTTAAGATAGTTTTACTATTGGGTTAGAATAATTTTGTTACTGTGATACTTTTTGATAGCTTATTTAAGCGCATTTCAGATACTTGTCATCATATTAACCCGGGAACTGCAGGGAGACTCTTAAGAGTTCCCCCGGCGGATTGCGGGGAGACTCTTAAGAGTCAGAGAAAAAAAAAATCAACTTTTGACATCGAAATTTTATGTTTTTTTGGCCCCTGGGCCATGCAAAATCTCAGTCCTCTACCTCCCCTCCTTCCCCACTTTCCTCCTCTCCTTCAGTTATCACCTATTTTCCCTGTTATTCCCTTATTCTGAGGTATATTTTCGTGCTAACATTAGAAATCCGGTTACAGGGTGTGGTCATCACTGATAGCAAGCGAATGCAAGAGAGAGAGAGAGTATCGATCGACTGTGTCTCAGTGGCCTTGGGGGAAATTGGCGGGAAAGCAGCTTGCCTCACCCATACATTATACAATTCGCGGGCTATATCTCCGATTTTGACCATCAAAACGCTGTTTTCACTTGTTTTATTGTTGTTTCAGGTTAATACCTTTATAATCAACCCATAATAGGCGCATATGGATAAGTATTAATGCTATTAATGGTACAATGAATATTTTAGTGACGGAAACACCTCAAATACGTCAGCACAGGGGGACGTTTCCAATTACCCCCATGCGCACTTGTTAGGTTAATAGACCTATTACACTCCTGTCAGGGATATTACAAATTCCATTATTTTGTTGCGTCCACCACTGTATATACTAACTATTATTGTTTTTCCAGTTTCTCACTAGGTTAATTTAACCTCCCATTCATATTTACTTTTGTACTTTCTATTAAATCTTGTCATTTTTCCTTTCATTCCAGGTGTATTATTGACTTAATGTAAATGTAAAACTTTCAGGCTTAAATTGTATTATATTAGAAGTGACGTGAATTGGTTTAAAGTGAGTGAAGTAATTTACAGTGAGTGAAGTGAGTAAAGTGATCTGAAGTGTGTGAAGTGAAAACAGTTTTCTGAAGTGGGACACGTGATTAGAAGTGACTTGAAGTGAGTGAAGTGATTAAAAGTTTTGTTATTATCACCATGTCTCGCGCCTCCACGAGCTGTTCCGGTAGGTTTGGCCCTACCATGTTTGCCTTCCCCGAGGTTCGTGTCTGCCGATTCTGCCAGCTCCGAGAAGATTTGGCAGCTAAACTGGATGAAGCTAACGTCAGGATTAACGCCCTCACCAAGAAGCTGGAAACACTCCAAGAATTTGCAACGCTCAATGTAGGAGTATCATCAAATGAAGCAATTACTACAACTGCGGCATCTTCCAAAAGCCCAACGCCTGAAATAGCGGTACCCGCTTCAGCACATGCACCACGTCAGGAAAATTTGAATAATGACTTCGCTCTCCCTCAGGACAACTTCCGTGTCGTGAGAAACAACGTTCTCACAAGGAAGATCATCACTGAAACCATGTGTCAGAACCGTTACCAGATTCTTGCGGACTTAGACGACGAAGAAGAAATAGAAGAAATTCGGCTAGTAGGAGATTTCATGGTTCGGGGACAACTTACGGAGTTCTGCACCACGGCACCCAGTAAAAGAAGGGCTTCTGTATCCCGGGTGGCGGTGTGGACGACATTGCAGCTGCAGTCAACGAAGTTTCGAAGTTAGCCCTCTCACGCACAATGTACGTCATTCATGTCGGATCTAATGATGTGCAAAGGACCCGATCGGATGACCTCATGCTGAAGAACTGGGAGCTGATTCAGAAGTATAAGGAAAAGTCACGCAGTCATCATATCAGGGATCGTCCCCAGGATCGGTGTGAAGAGCCGATTCTTCAACATAGCCACAAGCGTAAATCGTAGACTGGCTGAGCTCTGCAGGGAGAAAAAACGTTAGATTCATCAATACCTGGGATGCCTTCTACCGTGAAGATCATCTGTTTGGAGCGGATGGAGTCCACCTGAACCAGATGGGAGCAGCACGATTTGGCCGCCTGCTTCACGACGCAGTAAATTATTTTCGGAAAAGAAGCAGAACCAACCAAGGACCACCAGGGACAAGGATCGAGGACCGTGGATCACCAGGGACGAAGATCAAGGACCGAGGACTACCAGGGACGACGATCGAGGACAGCGAGGACCGAGGACCACCAGAGACGATGATCAAGGTAAGCGAGGACCGAGGACCACCAGGGACGATGATCGAGGACAGCAAGGACCGAGGACAACCAGGGACGAGGACCGAGGACAGAGGACAGACAGGTACATAAATGTAGATCCAACCAGAACGAAGAATTTGATTAAAAAGCCAAATCCAAAACATAAAAGGTTTTCTATGCCAACGCTCGTTGCATACGCAATACATTTTTAGATTTAGAGGAACTAGTGTTTACAGAAAATTATAATGTTATTGGCATCACAGAACCTTGGCTCAATACAAAAGACAGAGACAATTTAGCAGAATATTCACTTCCAGGTTATGTAATGTTTGAGAAAAGCTGAATAAATAAAAATGGAGGTGACATTTTACTTGTTATCAAAGAAATTCTTAACCCGGCCCTTGTGTCAAAACCTCAAATTGTGAACGTCGACACATCCTTTGTGCTAATAAATAATAATAAACGGTACAACAATAATACTTGCATTAATATACAGACCTCCAGCTCAATCAGTGCAAACTGACCAAGAAATGTATAAGCAAATTGCAGACGTAAGTAACTCACAAGATACCATATTTTGTTGGCGACTTCAATTTACCTGTGATCGAGTGGGGAGATAGTATTTCTTCACACTCTGGACAAGACCTGTATTTAAACTTGCAAGATAGTTCGCTATATCAATTTGTTAGATCTCCAACCCATGGAAATAACGTCCTTGACCTGGTACTTTCAAAAGAAGAAAAATTGATAGATAATTTGAATGTCGGTGATGAATTCAGTAACAGTGACCATTGTACGATAACTTTCAGTTCAAAGTTTACTAGTAATGAACCAAATAGCAGCATCGAGAAAGTCCCTAATTTCAAGAAAGCAAACTTTCGTAAACTTAGAGCAATGTATAAAGAAACTGACTGGAGCTTTCTAATTAACAATAACGACATACAATTATACATCTTGGTAATTATTCGCAAACACTTACCTAAAAGCAGTGCAAGACTGCATACCATCGAAAATACGTACTACAGGCCATAATGATAGGCCCAAATGGTGGAATAAAAACATTTCCGACTGTTTGCTTGCTAAAAAAATTGCTAATGCTGGATTAAAATCCTCACAAAATGACAAAGAACGGGTGAAATTTGTAGAACTCAACGCAAAGCCAATAAGTTAATTAAGCAAAGTAAAAAGACCCTTGGAGTTACATGTTGCGAATTAAAATAAAACAAACCCGAAAGATTTCTATAGTTATATCAGAAAGGAGAAAGTAGTTACTTCAACTGTTGGAATGTTAGTCTATGAAAAAGGAGAATACACCAAAGTCGAAGTACAAATGAGTAATGTCCTCAATACCTTCTTTGCATCAGTTCTTACTACAGAATAAACCATTGATATCCCCACAGCATTGCCTATTCAGATAGATAATTCAGATGTTCTAAGCAATATCACCTTTACAGAGAGAGAAGTATTGAAATGTTTAGATAAACTCAAGGTAAATAAATCGCCTGGACCTGATACAATCTCACCTAGAGTTTTAAAGGAAGCTAAGGATGAGCTCTCCAAACCACTGACATTGCTATTCAATAAATCCTTGCAGTCTGGAGCTATGCCTGATCAGTGGAAGCTAGCCATTGTAACACCGATATTAAAAAAAGCAGCAAATCCCTGCCCAGTAACTTTCGTCCAATCAGCTTAACCTCAGTTGTATGTAAAATGCTAGAAACACTCATAAGAGACAGACTCGTAAATAACTTAGAGGAAAATAACATACTTAAAGATACTCAACACCGCTTTCATAACAAACGTTCCTGCTTAACAAACCTTTTAGACTTCTTCCACGATATCCTCAACCTCTATGATGAGAGTAGAGCTGTAGATAGTATATACCTTGATTTTCAAAAGGCCTTTGACAAAGTTCCCCACAAACGTTTACTGCTAAAATTAAAGGCGAATGGAATACAAGGCGGTGTGTTGAAACGGATAGAAAATTGGCTCAGTGACAGAAAGCAAAGCGTAGTCATA
Source organism: Paralithodes platypus (assembly GCA_032716605.1). NCBI lineage: Eukaryota > Metazoa > Arthropoda > Malacostraca > Decapoda > Lithodidae > Paralithodes > Paralithodes platypus. The sequence continues at coordinate 40,591,660 of CM064529.1, forward strand.
AACGGTAAGGCATCTACATGGACCAATGTAAGTAGCGGGATACCCCAGGGATCGATACTAGGACCAATTCTCTTTTTAATTTATATAAACGACATAGATGAGGGTCTCACTTGTACAATCTTAAAGTTTGCTGACTATACAAAAAATGCAAATAGCGAACTCTCAAAAGAACAATTTGATGTTATGCAACACAATCAAGATAAGTTGTCATGTTGGGCCCAAATTTGGCAAATGAGTTTCAATGCAGATAAATGTAAAGTACTACATATCAGATACCGAAATGAGAAAGCAAACTATTCAATAAATGGCACTCAGCTTAAGAGTGTAGACAGAGAAACCGATCTGTGAGTAACAGTATCGAGAAACCTAAAACCGAGTCAACAATGTTCAGAAGTTGTTAAGAAGGCAAACAAAATAATTAGCTTTATAGGCAGGTCATTTGAGCATAAATCCAAAGAAGTTATTCTAACTCTTTACAATTCCTTAGTCCGCCATCTTCTGTAAATACTGCTCTTCTGGATTACTTCGTTCAATCCTGGTGCTCTTATTACCAAAAAGATATAGACAAGCTAGAACGAGTTCAATGCAGAGTTACCAAAATGATACCTAGCCTAAAGAACCAACCATACGAGGAGCGTCTTAGAGAATTAAATATAACCCCGTGCAGATGAAGAGGCAACTTACTTCAAGTGTTCAAAATCATCAAAGGCATCGGCAATTTGAACTGTAGTAAATACTTCACTATCGAACAGTCTAATTACTCGCGGGGAAATGGTTGCAAAATTATTGGTAAATCTTTTAACTCGCACGAATCTAAGAATTTCTTCTTCAATCGAGTTGTCAACTTGTGGAATGAGCTTCCACGAGAAGTTATAGACTGCAGCACTGTTGATTCTTTTAAACTTCGCCTAGACAAATATCTTGCATCAAACCTGCGACTAACTGCGTTTGTAAATGAATAACTTTATTTTATTCCCCCCTTAGATTCATCAAAGGATTATTATGTTTATATATTGCTAAGACGTTACTCTCTTTTTCCCATATTTACGGAAAATCCTTATAACTGTATTGTGTTGCTACCTAATCTGTCCCCTAGGACCCCTACTAACTTCCTAGTCTTGCCACGGACATTAGTTCCAGGGCAGTGGTTCCCTTTCCATTTTTCCCTTACCCACTCTAAACCACTGTTTGGACATTTGATCCGCAGTGTTTTGGAGGACTAGCAGCCTAGAGGGGTCACTAGACCTGTTGTTGTTTGATTTCCTTTGTACTCCTTTGTACTTTGTACACAAATCTCGACAAACGTACCACCTCAGTTACTGCAATTTTCATTGATTTCACCAAGGTTTTCGACTTATTAGGTCATACCACAATAATCACCAAATATCTACAACTCGGCCTCCGTGAACATCTTGTCTCCTGGTTGGCAGACTTTCTCCTCAACCGCCAACAGGCGGCCGTCAGATTCCAAGGCAACACCTCTTCCTTTCAAACTCTTACCTGCAGTCTCCCTCAAGGTACACGCATGGGCCCATTCTGTTTTCTCATACTGACTAACAATGCCATTCAAGACACTAGACACTGCTGGTAATATGTCGATGACACTACCATAGCCACACCTATCACCATATCTCCAGACTACAACAGTTTCTTCAATCTACTCTTGATACCTTACTGACCTGGACCAGCGAAAATCACATAACTATATATAGAAAAAAGGAAAAACGATAGTCATGCATTTCAACCTTGCCTCAATCCCTATCCCACCACCTACACTTAAGATTGGCAACCATACCCTTCAGGTGGTCCACTCTATCAAATTATTGGGCATCCTCATTCATGACAAGCTACAGTGGGATCCACTTGTAAATTCTTCTGTCACATCATCATCATTCAGAGTACATATGTTATGTACACAAACAGCAGCTCCAGCAATTTGGCACAACACTGTTGAACAACCCAAGACATCGACATTTTCTACTTGCCGAAGCGCCTCCCCCACAACGAGCTGTCCGCCACCACAACCAACTAGTCCCTATCAGAGCTCCCCGGACAGACCGCTACAAGAACAATGCCATTCCAACAATTGTTAATTTTACAAATTCATAATAATTTAATGTGCACCTTATATGCACCTACCCGTATTTGATTGTATGTGTGTATGAGCTTGTACGTGGGGTGTACTGTATATATAAATCTGCATTTTGTGTTTGCTTATAGTACATGTGTTTATTATTGTGTTCATATTAAGACTACAGTGTATGTGATACATCCTATACCTTGCCTTTTTGTTAATCTTTGTGTATATGTATATTTTCAGCTCCCGGGCTGCATCTCTCAATAAACCGTTAACTATTATTATTAGTGTTATTAATTTCTGGTACTTCGAAGTCCTTCCAAACCTCCCTCACTATTTTATACTCATTTGTCCTTGTTCTTGTCACATTCCACATTTTCCATTACACTGTTCCACTTTCAATACTTTCTCATTAAGGGTCCTTTTTTTTCCCTTTGTTTTCCCAACCATACTATTAAATACCCACCATACAAATGTTTCCCCTAGTGTATAATAGAGCATCGGCTATATACAACCAGGGATAAAACTAAAGATGTTTACCCTAGTGTATAATAGAGCATCGTCTATATACAACCAGGGATAAAACTAAAGATGTTTACCCTAGTGTATAATAGAGCATCGGCTATATACAACCAGGGATAAAACTAAAGATGTTTACCCTAGTGTATAATAGAACATCGGCTATATACAACCAGGGATAAAACTAAAGATGTTTACCCTAGTGTATAATAGAGCATCGGCTATATACAACCAGGGATAAAAACTAAAGATGTTTACCCTAGTGTATAATAGAACATCGGCTATATACAACCAGGGATAAAACTAAAGATGTTTACCCTGATGTATAATAGAACATCGGCTATATACAACCAGGGATAAAACTAAAGATGTTTACCCTGATGTATAATAGAACATCGGCTATATACAACCAGGGATAAAAACTAAAGATGTTTACCCTAGTGTATAATAGAACATCGGCTATATACAACCAGGGATAAAACTAAAGATGTTTACCCTGATGTATAATAGAACATCGGCTATATACAACCAGGGATAAAACTAAAGATGTTTACCCTGATGTATAATAGAGCATCGGCTATATACAACCAGGGATAAAACTAAAGATGTTTACCCTAGTGTATAATAGAACATCGGCTATATACAACCAGGGATAAAACTAAAGATGTTTACCCTGATGTATAATAGAACATCGGCTATATACAACCAGGGATAAAACTAAAGATGTTTACCCTGATGTATAATAGAACATCGTCTATATACAACCAGATATTGTACTGTGTTTAAAGTTGTAGAAGCTAACCACAACTAGTGTAGATCCATGTACAGGTTGCCAAGTCTAAACCAGCTTCACAGACCATAAAGCTAAGTCATCTACTGTTACTGTTGTGATCCACTCAATCGGCTATACAGGATGATATATGATGCTTACAATATACGATCATACATGTACTGTATAAATGTTTTGTTATCTACAGTATCTATTTATATATCTGTCTATCTATCTATCTATCTATCTATCAATCTATCTATTCTATGTGTGTGTCTATTTGCTCTATACATCTCTTCTCTCTTTCAAATATATATTGTATATATAATTATAATATATGCATCAAGATATTTTGAGAAAATACAAACATCCGAGAGACAATTATTACTTTCCTTTCTTTCCTGTTAAGCCTTTGGCGATGTTTAGGGTAATAAAGACAAATTGAGGAAAGGTAAAATACAAAGGACATGAAAGGGAGAGGGAAAAAACAAAGAAGTAAAGAAAAGAAAGGTATGGTAAAAAAAAAAAAAAAAAAAAAAAAACAGAAATAATGTCACCGAATTAAATTTCCATAAGGGTGAAGAGGAAATAATAGCGAAGGAAATAAGGAGGTAAAAACGAAAAGGATAAGACAGATAAGACTAATGAAAACAGAATGAAGGAAGAAAGAATGGTGAGTTTAATATAAGCAAAAGATGAAAATATTGAAATATATAATAGATGTTTCGACCTACACCCTGAATGCACATGAAAATCAGATTCACCAATTTATGACCTTAAAGGTTACTTCACACACACACGAACACCGCGGTGGGGGCCATGATGGTTTGAATCGTGGCGGTTCGCGAATGGATTATGTTTATAAAACGGACAAACAACCACACAACGAAGGTAAAGTCGAAGTCACACGAGCCCTTTTTCGAGCAATTTCTACGGGCAATTATGGTCTAGAAGCTTAAAATAATACACATCATCAGAATTTAGTCACCTAACATAACCTACCATCAGTCTAGTTACCGATACTAGTGCGAAAATGTCCCGAAATAATACGAGAACAAACTTGCTCATGGAAAATTGACGGAAAAAGCGCTCGTGTGACAACGGCTTAATGAAACAGCAACGATATGTTAACGAGACGGTATACGAGGGTGCCACAATGGCATACCAATAATGACGAAATACAGTTGTGAATTAGTACGATATTCGCTGGACAATTCCCTGTTTCCCCTGCCTTATACCTTGTATTATATCCACCCTACATATAGTGTACTTCTACCTTTATGTTATCATACCTGTACATATCTAATTCATATGTTCTCATCCAAGGCTGGCAGTACGGTACATTACGCTACGGAATTCAGTACGATACGGTTGTTTTTTAGCAAAAAGTACTGTGCATAATTACGGTTTTTTCCTGAAGTTACGGTAAAGAAATGTTCATGTACGAAGAGTTTAATAAATTACCGTACCTTACCGTGCTGTTTATTTGGTGAATTTCACACTGACAGTTACTGTAGGGAGTTGGCACTTGTTCTAGATTTAATCATATAACATAAATTACATTTATTATGACATTTAGCATTATTTTATATAATATGAATTCATCCAAAGAATGTACCGGTAATATATTAATAGTGTAAAAGTACAATATCATGATTACACAAATTTACAATATATTTCGGAATATTCAGTTGGTTCAAAACAGGACGAAAAATAATACCGGAAGGCCTATATATTTTTTTAAGGATGCAAATATTGATATATCTAATCTAAGATATTCATAAATAACAAATTGCGCAGTCGGTCCTTCTGTAATATTAAGCATTAAGTCTAAATATTTGAAAGTAATTGTTATTTGATTATGAACTGTTTATATTATTGTAATTTTTACATTAATTTAACTACTTCAAATATGCACATTTAGGTAAACGAAGTATGCACTATAAATATTTAGCAGACCATTTCGTTGACTATAAAATAATTGCTACATGTGTAAAAAACATCATAGGTAGTCACTTAAGTTTATTAGTCAATACTATTATTTCAACGATTAATGGTCGTCCTGGCTTTCGGAGAGTGTTTTAAAGTTTCCAGCCCTCTAGCAAATAACGTTACTGAGCGGCGGCAGTGCAAAATATTGTGTGTCAGTTCATTATATATTAGTAAAAGCCATATACATTTTACTATATTGGACACATTTCTACAGGGAGAAAAGGCAATTGTTAAATAATCAAGTTATTGACAATCGAAGAGTTTGTAAAAGAAACTGCAATAGTGAAAAAAACTGCAATATAGGAATTTGCCTTCCTATATATATACAGTACCGGTATATATATATATATATATATATATATATATATATATATGTATATATATACCGGTATATATATATATATATATATATATATATATATATATATATGTATATATATATCGGTATATATATATATATATATATATATATATATATATATATATATATATATATATGTATATATATACCGGTATATATATATATATATATATATATATATATATATATATATATATATATATATGTATATATATATATATGTTTATATATACCGGTATATATATATATATATATATATATATATATATATAGATATATATATATATATATATATATATATTATATATATATATATATATATATATAATATATATATATATATATATATATATATATATATATATATATATATCTATATATATATACTGCATATATATATATATATATATATATATATATATATATATATATATATATATATACATATATATATATATATATATATATATATATATATATATATATATATTTTGTTATGTATATATTTTGTTTTGTATTTTTTTCTATGTGTATGAAGGAGACAAAAGTAAAAACTGCCTGTGACGAGTGCCTCCCCCAGAGTCAAAAGAGTGAAAGGGTCAAAATCAAGGAACGTTCGAGCCTGAAACAATTTATGTCATAGGATAAGGGAAAGATGATTCAGGGAGAGGGTTCCAGAGCTCAGCTATTGAATAGAAGAATGATTGGGAGTAATGTTTCACTCTTGAGTTGGAGAGTTGTACAGAGTAGGGGTGGGATTGTGTTGCAAGATGGGTACTATGTACACTACGTAGAGGAGGAGGTATGCACTGAGAGAGCTTTGAGGAACACTGATTATTGTAGTAGCGATAGAATAGCGAGAGAGATGCAACGTTGCGGCAAAGAGAGAGAGATTGCAGAGAGTCGGTGAGGGGACGGGAGTTAATGATACAAAAGGTTTTCCCTTCTACTTTGTCTAGAAGTGCTGTGCGAGAGGATACTCTCCACACATGTGAACAATACTAAATACAAGGACGCACTGTGCCCCTGTACAGAGCAAGAAGCTGAGCAGAGGTAAAGAACCCCTTGAGGCGGTTGAGCATACCCAGCTACTGGGAGGCCGCCTTAGCAAGACTGGTAATATGGTCCTTCGAAGAGAACGCAGAAGAAAAAGAGATACCAAGAATACTGAGAGATGATGAAGGGTTGATTTTTGTATTGTTGAAGAATAAGGGAAAGTCCGCTGGGAGTTCACGATGGGTAGATAGATGGAGAAATTGGGTTTTGGTAGCATTAAAGATAATAAGGTTTTCTCTGCCCCAATTGGAGATGGTAGTTAGATCAGAAGATAAGTGTTCTATGGCTTCATTACGTTTGCTGCTGAGGGATTGCTGGCTAGGGCGGTCTGGGAAACTAAATGAGTAGTGCAAGGTACAGTCGTCTGCATAAGAATGGATAAGACTGGAGGTACAGTTGAGAAGATCATTTATGAAAATTAGAAAGGGAATAGGAGATAGAACAGTACCCTGAGGACCACTGGAGTTGATAGGATGAGGAAGTGGACGATGGCCATCAACATCCGCAGCTATGGAATGACCGGAAAGGAAATTAGAGACAAAGGCACAGATGGAGGGATAGAAACCGAAGGAGGGTAGTTTAGAAATTAGATATTTGTGCCAGACTCAGTCGAAGGCCTTCGATATGTCTAACGCAATAGAAAAGGTCTCACCGAAATCCCGAAAGGAGGATGACCAAGAGTTAGTAAGATATGAAAGAAGATCACCAGTAGAGCGACCCTTAAGGAAGCCATACTGGCCATCTGATAGTAGATATTGAGAACATACAGTAAATGTTTAAGAAATTTGGAAGTAAGAATTATTTCAAAAACTTTAGAGATACAAGAGATGAGAGCAATTGGACGATAGTTGGAGGGTTGAGAGTGGTAACCCTTCTTTGGGACAGGTTGAATGAGAGCAAACTTCCAGCAAGAAGGGAAGACGTTGGAAGAGAGACAGAGACGGAAGAGTTTGTCTAGGCAGGGAGTCAGCATGGAAGCACAGTTTTTGAGTACAACAGGAGGAACACCATCTGGATTGTACGCCTTCTTAGTATCGTGAATGAGGTAGAGGGTCTTATTATTTACTAAATTTGAGACCTCATCTATAGCAGCCGTGGTATCATCCAAGCCCGCACCTGGGATGCAGGAACGCTTCCTGCTCCTTGACTTCCTTCCACAAAACTCAATCAGCTGGCCTCGGACCATAGAATCTCCTAGGAGTCGGATTTCATTATGATCAATTCCATTGTCTGCAAGAATCTTAAAGTAATTGAATGTTGTGATTGGGATGACTGAATTCTTCTCTGGGTGTACGCCGTTTTGCACAACCTGGAAGTTTTCCTGGGAAGGGGAAAGGATATTGCTGTCCGGGCTGGTGGGTGGCTGAGGATCTTCACGGCAGACATTAGCAGCCACAAACTCTGCAAGAACATTAACTCTGTGGGTAAGAGATTCAATTTGTTGAGTTGCCTTGCCAACCTTTCCTTCAAGGTCTATGTGTTGGTTGCAAAACCTGCAAATTAGTGATGCATTCCTTGCAAACATAGTGTTGCCAAAGAGAGAGGGAGAGAGAGTGATATATGATAATATGTAAGAGAGCGAAAGAGTGGTGCAAGAGGAGAGAACAGAATTAGCGAGTACCGAAATCAAATGTATATCACATAATTAAGAGATAGCGAGAGAGAGAGAGAGAGAGAGAGAGAGAGAGAGAGAGAGAGAGAGAGAGAGAGAGAGAGAGAGAGGGAAGAGAGAGAGAGAGAGAGAGAGAGAGAGAGAGAGAGAGAGAGAGAGAGAGGGGGGGGAGTATTGCAATCATGAGTAGATGGTAAAATGGCTGAACATTAATTAACAGTCCAGATAGAATGGAGGGTTGTGGAAATTAACCCTTTGAGAATTTTGACGCATTTCTGTTAGATTTTCTGGGTATAATTAGACGATTTCATTCACATTACGAAGGGCATATGGACGCCAGCGGGTTAATAAGGATAATTTATTAGTGGCCCCTTCTTCATTGACGATGCACCTTACGTAGGTAAAGGCCAATCTTTGAACTCTAGGCTTGCTGTTCAAACTTACCGCCCAAGGAGAACTTAAAATACGATTGCCTTACATCGTGCGCGAAACGCTCTTAATAACCACTCACGGACTCGTCCTTATGATGTGGGTCCACTACTATAAAAACTAGTAAAATAAATAAATAATAAAAATAAAAATTAAACTTGACCTAGCTTTGCGCTTCCCAGGCTTCTGCTCTTGGGTACCGCTCGCCATCTTGTTCAACCCGAGCGCTCTTCCTTAATCTCCTTGGACCCGTATTGAAAGGACGTAGATCCAAAACGCTCCTACCCACACCCCATTCGTCACCTTAATTCATCACTTAGTGAGTCCTTGCTCATTTGTCCATGACAGTGCTGAAATTAGGTTAGATTATAGATTCGGTGTAGGTTGAAGTGTTAAATACAGGCCCTGGAGACTGTTTTTCTGGGTCCTTAGCATCCGTGTTGATTAAGGAATTTAAGGAGTGTGCGTGTTGTGACCAGGCACGTCGCCCCTAGTGCGTAGTTTCCTTATACCTAAGGGGTGTTCGCGTCGTGATATAAGGCACGTCACCCCTAATGTGTTGTTTTCTTACCCTATTCCATTATTAGTTCAATTATTAGGCATGAGTATTTTTTAGGGTGAACTGGAGCCTGTTGCTCGGTCCATTCAGGATGTGCAACAAGTATGTTTCGAGGCTAGTGCCAGCGGATTCTCTCACGTAGCTGAGGGGTCCGGCACGGAACCAATCTACTCTGCAACCGTATCATCAGGCGTTTCTACAGGTGGCGAGGTTGATGCTGAATCGCAGGTTTGAGCCATTGACGAATCCATCACCAAGGGCTCCCATCTAGTTGGCCTCATTAGGTTACAAATATATATATGGTTAAGGAGTGTTATTATTGATGTTTAATTGTTCATGATCTTATAGGTTTGACTCCTGCAAGGAGATAAAGAAAACCTAATATTTAGTAGTGGCCCCGTAATCATTGACGATTATGCCTATTACATAAGGCTACCTCTTCAAACGCTCATAAGCGTAGTTTGAATCTACCGCCGCAGAGCTTAGAGGAACCTTCATCATAAGCACACGCAAAATCACTCATGGTTCGTCTTTATGATTGGGTTCTCACTACGAAATAACTTTGTAACAAATAAAAAATAAAAATAAAATAAGAATAACTATTCATAAGCTTTCCATATTCCGTGGATGTACTTCTGTGGATTCTTGGACCAGACGCTGTCTAGCGCATTTTTCCGCCTTCACTGACATATCAAGTATACCAAAATCCTTAATACATCAACGAATGGGAAGGGGATGGTCGGGAGGGCCCCAGTCGTCAATGATTACGGGGCCACTACTAAATATTAGGTTTTCTTTATCTCCTTGCAGGAGTCAAACCTATAATTTATTAGTGGCCCCTCCATCCTTGACGATTATGCCTGATATCTAAGACTGGAGGGGGACATTCGTAATCATATCATAACCATTGCAAATAGAATAGGCAGATAATCAAACAACCACATAGTATTCTTACTTTGTAAAAATAATATATTTATGTATAAACTTTATACAACATATAAGAAGGGGTACACGCAGGGGCGTGCTTAAAGAAGCCTGCTTGAGGAAAAAGGGTAACTATGAGAATCTGTTCACAGATCTGAAAGTTAAAGGCACCCCACTTAAATTAAGTGGTGAAAAATAAAACTTTATGTTTACATGTGCACATATAAACCCCATTATTCTAATGTGTATATTCCTTAAAATTAGACACAAAAATTAGAATAAATTCTTGTACTATCGCAGATGTACTTACTAAAATGCTACTCGTAGTTGCAACTACCGAGAACTCTTAAAATTAAATTGTTTCAACAGTGTATCCCACTGAAAGAAACCATTGTTGTACTACTGTACCTCAACAACTTTTCCCGTAGGCATTACTACAGAGAAATTTTAATCACAACACTTATACATTGTATCACAGCTCGTATACTCTGTACATATCCTCCGGCGGGGTCTAGGGTGTCTTATGTTTCACTGACTGCACCCCCTCCCCCCCCCCTCTTTTTTAACCTAAACAATTAGTGACTTAGAGACCCTTCTAGAGCCTTTGCCGTAACGCTATACATGGCATTGATGGTTTGTCTAGTGCTACCGACAGGTATCGAGTCAAAAACGTATGATTTGAAGCCCATAGTTGAGTAGTAGCTATGTCTTCCCCAGATTTTTTTTTTTTTTTGAGAAAACGTAAAGATACTGCCCATTTGCGTAAATCGTGGGCCCTACCCACTACGCCGGGATTACTCTCTTTAATGACTTCTACTAGCAGAGAAGCCATTTTACGTTTCATTAATCTTTTACCTGTACTCGATACCCATAAAGCACCTTGTTGGTTAAGAGGTGCCACTCTCATATATTTGGTTAAAGCTTGTACAGGACACAAATTATGGTGCACTTTACCCCGTTTCAACGCCGGCACCATGAACTCTGAGAAAACATGTTCACTATGTTCATTCTTGGCGATGAACCCTGTGGAAGGTGCAATTTGAATGCAATCATTTAGTCTACCAAACCTTATGCAATTAGGGGTGTTTCTCATCGCCGCCAGCTCAGACACCCTGTTACCAGTTGCCAAAGCCATAAGGAACACAGCCTTTTTTAATAGTAATTCAAAATCTGCCGTATTCTGATACAGACGGGAATGAAGCAAAGATAACGCTTTATCAAGAGACCAGGTAGGCATGAGCTGACGGGGAGGTGGGCCGAGTTTGAAGCATGCCCTCATGAAACCCGTTTCTTCCGCTTGTGGTATGGTTAGACCTGTAAGGTCAAAGAATGGCACCCTGATACCTGTTAAGTTATTTTTTAGAGTCACTACAGATAGACGTTTCTGTTCATACAAATAGTTTAAATAATTAAAAACTAATGCCACCGAAGGTACTGTCTGTTCTGTTCTAACTATCCAAGAAGTAAAGGACTGCCAATGAGATTGATATTGCCTCTTGGTAGATTGTGTGTACTGATTCATAAATTTATCTGTCATGGTTCTACCATACGGCGTTAACCACTTGGCCTCCTGAATGTCCACAATGCAAAAGTCAGCGAGGTCTTTAGGTTGCCAATCGTGTCTAAGTGGAAATACCCGACCGGGAGCGACACCGGGTTCGGGCACCACGTTATCAATCGCTGGTACCACAACTGCGCTGGCCACAGGGGCACGATTAACGAGACTACGCTTCGATAATCCTGTAGTTTGTTGACTACGTGTCACATTAGAGAAGCGTCTGGTGGCGGAAACAGATAAATGGAACTCCACATGTTCCAATCCGTCACCAATGCGTCGGGCCCCCCCGCCGGCGTTAATGTCCGGTGTGTGAGGTACCGAGGGAGTTTGTGATTCTCCTCTGACGCAAACAGATCCACATGTGGACGGTAAGGCTCTGCAATCATTTGATCGAAAATGTTCTGCTTGAGTGCCCACTCTACCGTTGTGCTCCGTCTCCGAGACAGAGCGCCTGCCCAGACGTTTGCTACGCCGAGGAGATATGATGCATGAAGATGAATGTTCAGTTTATCGGCTAGAACAAAAATCTTTTCTGACACGTCTAGCAACTTCTGAGACCTCGTTGACCCTTGTTTCTGAATGCAGTGAACTGCATTGAGATTGTCCATCCTGAAAGCCACCGATTTTTCCCGTAAAGTAGAGCCGTGAACTTGAAGGAAATACAAGGGGACTAGTAATTCTTTTACATTTATGTGGGAGGTTTCTGAATGGGACCAAAGCCCTTGACTCTGATGCCCGAGGTTTGACTGAAAGCCCCAACCTATCGTCCCTGACGCATCCGTGTCCACCCATACCGTCGGCGGGGGAGAGGTCCATGACATGACTGAGTGCAACATTTCCCTCTTCGCCCAGACCGCTATTAAGCTGTGTATTAATGTTGGGATAGGCCATAATGTTCCCGCCGGTAATAGTGGGAAATATTTGTTGCCCTCCAAGATTAAACGTTTGACTTTCAACCGGCTCAACTTCACAGTTAGTTGAACCCAGTTGAGAGAACCGACTAGAGATTCCCAGAGTCTCCGTGTCGTAGTCAGACTGTGGAGAAACATAAAACATTTTTTGCGAAATCTGTTTCGATTGTCCACACTCTGACTCAGAGTGAGAGATGCTGTGTCGCAGACCAGCCCTATCCACTGAATTACTCGTGAGGGAACAATGTTTGACTTTACTAAGTTGACCTTGAATCCTAGAGATTTGACATGGTTTAACGTAATGTTGACATGAGTGTTGCATAACTTCTCTGTCTCTGCCACCACCAGCCAGTCGTTGGTGAAACCTGTGGCCTTTACCTGAGAATTTACCCTGTTTATACCTGACTTGAGCCTGACCCTGGGTGGAAGGGGACTTTGGCTGATGAAAAGGCTTAGACCAACTAGCTTGAGCTTTCGAAACTGGTTTGGGCTTAGGGAAAGTGAAGTTAGGCTTCTTAGGTTGAGAGGGACTTTGTTTGAATGCTTGTGCCATATTGAAAACAGTCTTCCAAACTGCTGGTGAAATCAAAGAAGTAGGTAGAACTGGAGACAGAACTACTTGGCTTGCAATACGGTCAGGAAGTTTCTTCACTAAGAACATCCTCAGATCCTGCCTTGCTCGAACTGCCTCTAATAAGGCTGTCCGAATATCTCCTAAAGACTGAATGGAAGTTTGGAGAAGCAAGCGCCGGGAAAGTTCAATGGCCTTCCTGACTTCCGCAGCTTCGATCGCCTGAGAAGAGCATAACATAGACTTTGTTACTTGCTGGGTAACAATATATTGCGAAAACAGTCTAAACGCTTTTCCTCTTAACCTAAACTCGCGGTCTAGTCTAGGTGCTAAAAGGATCTTTTAATTCGCACAAATTGATTTTAGGGGCAGCCAAGAAATCAAACAAAGCAGAGGGGACTCCTCCAGCACCAAAAACTGGAAGAGAGAACCAAGTATGGTTTTCTTGAGGGATTTGGTGAGAAGATTTTGAAGTGAAAGTAGTGGCAACATTTTGAGCCTCTGTTTCCCATTCCACCCAAGGTCCCATACCCAACTGCCCCACCTGCAAGACTGGATTAGAGGCTGAGTCTGTGATCGGAAACATACCCAACTCCGGCGTCAAAGCAGAAAGTGCCTTGATGTCGTTAAATCCATCATTCTTAGTCCAGTCAAAAAATAGCTGTGAAGCTGAGGCCGGGGGTAGGGCTGGTGTTGATGCATACACAAAAAAAGTCATGGTTATAATAACTTGGAATGGCCTTAATATGAACATCTAAAACATTTCCTTGACTATCCAATGCTCGAGTTTTCTAGACTTATTGCCTTGGATTACCCACTCATGTGGTACAGGGAGCTCCCCCGAAAAAGTAGCTTGTGTTGCCTCTGGCTTAGTTGGTAACATTGCTACCCATGACTCATCAGGCCCGTATAAAAGAGGCATAGCTCCTTTTTTGACTGGTGCCTTGTCTAAAGGGGGGGGGGGGGGAGTTATGTCTGATATGACTCGCACATTGGAAGTAGTGAGAGCTGCTGTGCCTGGCACATTGGAAATTGGATCTGACACAAGAGGAGGGTTAGGTATTTTAGCTAAAGCAATGGACGTAGCCAGAGGTCGCACATTCGTCGACGTCGCAGGACCTCCCACACCAACTGTAGGAGTTTCCGGCGTAGGGCCAAAGAACTTATTAAGTGCATTTAATAGTAATCCATCAATCTCTTCTGTAGTTACATACCTAGCAGATGACGAACTCCGTGGAGATTCGACATTACCCTGAGAGTCGTCTAGATAGTGACTTGACTCTTCAACTTCCATCTCTGAGACCAGAGAACGCTGTTCTTCTTCCCGTAAGTCTGGCCTATCATGGGAAGATCCCACCGAAGCCTCCACATGCCGCCATGTTAAATCTGGGATAGAAGATGGTACATCGGCATCCCGGTGGACGTCAGCCACTACTTGAGTCACAAAAGGATGTGTGCTGTCCTGCCAGGGCTGTGAGTATCGCCATACACCTTGGCTGTGGGTGTTACTCGCTTGCGAGCTTGGTATACTCTCCAATTGGGAGCCCTCACCCGAGCACCCTAGAGGTTTATAGTTTCTGTAAGATACTTCTAAATCTGAGGCTGACACATGTGACCTGGTAGAAAAAGCATGAATATCAGGTGATGTAATGTCCGCCAGGGCATCCTCCACCACATTCTCTGACTCCACCCCCGACCTGTCAGAGTGGACGTTAGACTTGGTGGGGGTAGAGGCAGAAAGCGGGGTACAAGGCTCCGGCGACAGCTGTGAGTCCTTTCGCGCCGGAGGATCCCTTTTGGATGATTTATGACTTCTACTTGACTTATGCTTAGTTCTAGTAATGTCTTTAGGTCCCCTACTCTCTTCCTTTTTCCTTTTCTTTGAAGGTGAAGCAGAGTGGCCCGAAGCTTTCACCTGCTTCCTCAGGGGTGACCTTGATTTGGACCTCGTCGCCGTTGCCGAGGGTGACGGTGAGCGAGGCCTCTTAGATTTGCTGGGGGAGGGTGTGGTAACCTTTCCCCGCCCAGTCTCTGAGGTCTTACGTGCACGTATCTTATACTTAGGGGGGGGCATGTTTGATAATTAAAAGCTCCCAAAGCTCAAGGTTACCACATTGCAATGCTTTAAGTGCTAAATTCGTTGAATAAGTTGCGAGAAGTTGTTTCACTTCTTGCAAAGCCACCGCTGCAGTATTATCCTTTTGAATTAAAACTTTAACACTTAAGAGGTTACAAATAGTGCAATTCTTTGTCACCCATATCCCCCGTGACCGATCGAGGCATTTAACACATTTAATGCAAAGCTTGTGTGCAAAAATAGGGATACCTGAGCATAACGGCGTTGAACATAAAGCAATGAGAGGTTCTAGTGCCGACATGACAGAGACAGGTGGAAATCTACCCCACCCCCAGGATATACCTGGTCATCTGGCGCCACGCCGGTACTCCGCCCTGGAAAGAGAAAATTTCCAGGAATTAATGCTCATAAGGTTACCCCAAAAATTTTCAAAAACATGTGTCACAAAACTGCTTGTCAACGAACCGTAGCCCTCAACCACTACTTTTCGTTTTCCTTTAGTTTCATATTAAAGATTTCCGCATATCTTTACCTGTCCAAAAGATTTAAGCATATCTTCTGAATCTTCATAGAGATGATGCATATCTTTATTAATGATGGAGTCTTTCAAGTATCCCTTTACACTTGAAACACTAGTAAGATTCAGGCATCTTTTTATCCCATAAAAAGTCTAAGCCTATCTTAATCTCTAATCCGACTTCTCCCAGAAGCCCTCATAGATCGCCGTCTTAAAGGCCGTGATACCCTATTGTATCAATCAATTGTTTGGCAAACCATAGCGAATTGCAAATCCGTTAATATAACCACCCGAAGGTACAACCGCCGGGTTTCATATTAAATGTCAAACCAAGTTTCATATTAAAGATTTCAGCATATCTTTACCTGACCAAAAGATTTAAGCATATCTTCTGAATCTTCATAAAGATGAAGCATATCGTTATTAATGATGAAGTCTTTCAAGTATCCCTTTACACTTGAAACACTAGTAAGATTCAGGCATCTTTTTATCCCATAAAAAGTCTAAGCCTACCTGAATCTCTAATCCGACTTCTCCCAGAAGCCCTCATAGATCGCCGGCTTGAAGGCCGTGATACCCTATTGTATCCATCAATTGTTTGGCAAACCATAGCGAATTGCAAATCCGTTTATATAACCACCCGAAGGTACAACCGCCGGGTTTCATATTAAATGTCAAACAAATTGTACCTGCCCCAGACCTCTTTGTAAAAAGGTCGCCGGGAGAGAAAGACCAAACAAACAAACAGCATTGTTTCAATGGCTTTGAAAAGCCGAGAAAACCATATCCAACAGGTGTCAGCATGATCACCTAGATAAATGTGTGGGGCCCACCTCGCCGGGAAAAAACACAGGAAGCCTGATCACAGGCTCGACCACAGAGAACGCAGTTTCTGATGAGCCCTCAAGCTACCAAACTCGCCGGGGTAACTACCGATTTTAACCAACTTGATTAAAACCCGGTAAACAAAACGGCTTTCTCGGAGCCATCGAGAAAAACCGCCGGAAAGGCAACCCACACCAATCAGAACGCAATCTGATAAACATAATCAGACACAGTCCGAAGCTCCTGGATCAGCCAATCACAACTAATCCAGGACAACATGACACATGAATACATTTTTATAATAATAAACAATGAAAACACTTGCATATGTGAAAAACAACGAGTGGCTGGCTAGGCCTGGTGAAAACGGAAAAAAACACTTAATGACGTCGAAACACAATCGAAAAGCACTTCATCCCACCAAAACTGGAACAGCTTCCACACCAACATCGTAGAAAAAACCCGGGTAAGGGTAACACTGACTCGGGACCCAGAAAGAACTCCACTACGTGAAGAAAAAACACCAGGAACGTCAGTATAAAATAACATAGGCTACTCCATCTGAAAGATAGCTAGAAGCCCGACATCGCGTAGTTAAAGCCTCCTAACCAGCTGGACTAAAGATGGCTAAACACGAAAAACAGTTTCAGGGCGTCCTCAACTCGGCCACGAGGGTCCGTCCGAAATAGACGCCCCAACAAAAACGACCCAAAATACACTTGTTCTGCGAGAAAACCACCCATGACACCCCTGCTAAGCTAATCCTAACCTTACTCAAGACATCCCAGAGTAAACAAATGAGAAAAAACTCACTAGGGACACAAGAATGCGGAATCAAAGCAGAGCACTGTGGGGGACACGTCCGGGTGGGGTGAACGCAGAGCAAGGAAGGCGGAAAAATGCGCTAGGCAGCGTCTGGTCCAAGAATCCACAGAAGTACATCCACGGAATATGGAAAGCTTATGAATAGTTATTCTTATTTTAATTTTATTTTTTATTTGTTACGAAGTTTTTTCGTAGTGAGAATCCAATCATAAAGACGAACCATGAGTGATTTTGCGTGTGCTTATGATGAAGGTTCCTCTGAGCTCTGCGGCGGTATAAAAACTACGCTTATGAGCGTTTGAAGAGGTAGCCTTATGTAATAGGCATAATCGTCAATGATGGAGGGGCCACTAATAAATATAACTATGCCATGTATGTACACGTTGTGTTACGACTGAGGTTTAAATATATCAGGGTTCTTATTCATTGGACTAGTAATGGCATAAATGCTACAATGGAAAGCGCTAGATCCAACCTCTGATGTATATTCCCAGTGAACAAAGAACACAAATACTCTCCAGAGTTCTATATGCAATAATAGGTTATTAAACTCTCAATAAATGTGCGTCTACTCTAGGCTTAATGTTATGTGAAAACAGCCTATTACTACCTATAACCGAAGGTGCTTGGTTATGGTATGCAAAGTAAGGTGGTAAGAGAAGTTACAGCTTATGTTACTTTAATCAATAAATGTCAGGCACTCCTGCATGAAAGAAAGTCCACTAAAGTCCTTCAACACCAACAAGGAATCTTCTTTAAATGTTAGATGCTATCAAGATGCTCGAATCGGAAATGGAACCCAAAAAGGCAGGCAGCGGAACAATGCTCGTGCAGGCTATGCACACAAAAAGGCAGGAGATATAACGCAGTCGGAGCCAAGTATATCCTAAACGCCACAACAATAATAATAATCGCCACGACAATGCAGTACTCCTATCAACAAAAAGAGCCTAAGTCGTTTGTGTCTCCATACATCAAACTAGGCTGCGAAATGCTTGTGTAATCATAAACGGGTGTGCATAAAAGAGTAATTGGTTTAATATACTTAATGTCTACTGTGACTGATAAAGTCTAGCTAGAGTCAATGATACGAGATACTGGTGCGCATGGCATGCCGCATAGCCTAGTGCAAATCTCAAGTCTGTGCGTCAAATATTACGTTATAATGAAGGGTAGCTCTCTTGAGAAACCTTAATACCGAAGTATTAAGCGTTCTCATGGCGTACCTCAAAGACAAACAACGAGCTTAGAACAGTGCAGAATGGTATAGGCAAAAAGCCCTCATTCGTGCATGCTCTACTCTCAATGGCACACAGACTAGAATTTACCCAATCAACTCCAGTTCTCAGGTATGTCATGCAGCTTTTAACTAAAGCCAGCACCCATCGGAAACAATACCTTATAGTATCAGACTCCTAGTCTAGCATTATCTAATCCAGCAGAACACTAATAATTACAGGAAGCAGTACTGAACAATATGAATGCCAACCAATGCTTCGTGATCAACTTATCTTAACAACTAAACATACATGGGTTATATAAGACCTTAATGCACAATACAACTGGCCAGCATGAAGCTGATTATGCAGAGTTAACCAGAGGGGGTATAATATTAATAAAAGGTGGAGAAAGATATGGAAAATGAGAGAGATAAGCAGAGGAAAAGATTCTCAGGTGCAGAGAGGAGGACAGATATCAAAGGGATAAGAGGGATGCGTTCTAGAAACCAGATCTGAGGGAGAGAGTGGTGAGAGAGCTGTATATATACTAGCACTAGCTCGCACCGCGTAGACACAGCAGTCACAATTCCTTCAGCCAATGACAAAGAAGCCAGCCAAACATGACGTCACCAAGCATGGTAAACAACTCCTCCAACCAATCCCAGGCCAGCCAGCCGTGATGTCATCAAGCATGGCAAAAAACACTGCGCGCCTCCTCTCACTCTGTTCTACTCTCTCTCTCTCTCTCTCAAATCCTATCATTACTACTTAATGATAAAACATATACTTTGCAATTAAATATATAAAGCCTTGACATGGGCGAAAACAAAGAGCCTTTTTGGACTGCCCATGACACGAGCTTTCATATGAAATAAAGCACACAATAATACATCAACTGTAGCCACATCCACTGCTCTGGCGATCCTAGCGAGTCACTGTAGTACAAGCCATGCGGTTCTAACGGAGTGGTTAACGTCACAGTTGTTTATCCCTACACAATGACCGAAGGGGCCCCCTTCCGGCAGGATTATTATATAGTTCTAGCGAGTCTGAACATTTAATAAAAGAACAACGTATCTCAAGGTGTACCGTGGGGGTCCCCCGCCGGGAAAACACTCTGAGCTATATTATAATTCAGTGGTCACCGCCGAGTACGGGTCTACAAGGAATTTAGTTTGCGTTAATTGAGGCATATAGTATACCGCCGGGGCCCCCGGCGCACTACAAAAAAGAAGTCAAGTTTCGAGGGTTAACGGCGACGCCCCCTTTAACCACGTCTTCCGCCGACAACAAACTAACACAAAAAACAAATCGTTCTTCTGGCCTAAGACAGATAAATTCAATATTCCATGACTGGCACAGTTTACAAAGGAATTCGAATTAGGTTAATTAAGGTGTATAGTGCCAGCATGTCACTAACAATAATTCGAGTTACGAAGGTTAACGGGGACGCCCTCCCCCCTCGTAATCACGTTTTTTCGCCTCCAAAAGTTAACGAACCTTTGGCCTTGAAATAGACGAACGTTACGCCGGCTGATAAAAAAATGTGGGCCCCAAAATCGCCGCGCGAGTCAAGGCGAAGCCATCGCCGCAACAGCCACGGCGAAGCCATCGCCGCAACAGCCACGGCGAAGCCGAGAAATAAACTCACCCCTTTCGATCTTATAGCTCCCAGTTCGACTGTTTAGCTTTATTATTGGCGACTTATCCACCGGATCTAGAATCACAATAATCCAGTGCTCGACGATCGCCGGGGTTTGATTCATATATCACAAAACGAATGAGGTAAGAAGTTTATAAAATAGTAGCACAGAAGAGGCTACACAATATTCATTTACATTTCGGAGAAATGTTAACATAAGGGAATTAAAATTGTTTATGAAATATTAAAATGTTATTCTTTCTTACAAATTAGTAGCACATAACAGGCTACACAATAATCGATTACATTTCTAAGAAATGGTTAACGTAAAGGGAATTAAGATTGCTTAAGAGTTACTCAAACTTTATTCTCTTAACGTAGAGATTATATATGTATATTATTCCAGCCTACCGTGTCCTTATGAGCATTGATTCTTGAAATTTCTTCTCACTCAGGTTCGACTGTGAGACACCTAGGGAGAATAATACCTCTGCGGGGGTGAGGAGGTAATCATGGACAAAATTAAATATTTGTTCTGTTCAGCTCTAGACTGCAACAGATTAGCACACATGGGACACTTACTCTGTATAAAGTGTGTCACTTGCCTAGACCAGTCGAGAGGCCGATGGCTGTCAAAAACCTGTGCCAACTGCTCAGCCCTCAGCAATGCATTTATTAACGATAGAGATAGTCAATGCAAGGCTATTCTCCAACATATTAATTCAGAATATGGTGCATATTGTAAAACAAAGGCTCATAAATCCCTCCAGTTAAATGATAAAACTATGGAGGAGGCACTAAAGAGTCCAAAGACTACCTCACCCCCTCCGAGATCTTCTTCGGGAGACTCTTCCTCCAACCACCGAAAGAGACCTCGGGACAGAAGCCAGCCGGTGGAACGACCTTCAACCAGCCGGCGAGACAGGTCAAAGTCGCCCTTGCCACAAACTAAGCCACAGGCAACAGACCAGGAGGCCAAGAGGCCCCGCTCGGACTTCGACTCCGCATTGGCAGCAGGGGACAAACGAAAGTCGAGCCGACATAAGACGTCCTCCTCAGCAAGTAAGAAGACAGCTAAGGAACCGTCAAAATCTAGACACAAATCCTCAGAAAAGAGAAAGATATCACGAGACACATATAGTTCGGTCTTAAGCTCTCCCCACAAATTTAATATCCCCCATAAACCTACACCAAACCCTGTCACGTTACCAGTGTTAGGGAAAGAAAGAGGTGGCAGTGTAGGTTCTCACCAGCGGGGACAGAACAGCCTCACAGAACGGGATACAACTATTCAGGAACTCCCCATGGCTGAGGTTACAGATTTGCATATGATTAATCTCCCCGGTCATGAGGATTCCTATCAATCACAAACAGATACATATGATACCTATGCCCGGGTCGATGAGCTTGGGTGGGAAGATCACCCAGCCCCATCGACCCGGTCAACGGAATCACTAAAGAAAGGGCCACTGATAGAGATGTACCAACAGGGGGGATATACTGAGGAAGTGGAGCCTACTCACCGAACAGTCTCTCCACAATCTGAGATCCAGGGCTCAGAGATGTCACAGCACTCATCCCAGTATGAACAAGACAGTGAAGCTCCACAATCTGGGACGCAGGGCTCAGAGGTGTCACAACCCTCATCTCAATATGAACTAGACAGTGAGGCTGAATTAACAAAGAGCAAGTTACGAGAACAATTTTGTTTTATGAAACAAGTTAAAAGTGAGAGACAGATGACTATTACAACACCCGTAACCCCGGCAGCGCGACCTCTGGGGGACGTACTGGTACATCCTCAAGTTACAGTAACTTCTCCTCCCCCTGCCCCCACAATCAACCCTATGGCTTCGATTCCTGGCACCCCTGCTCTCTTATAACCTCACACGAAATTGTTTTCGGGTTTGTTAGCTCCCCCACTAAACAAGTCCATCCCCAACAAAAAGGGCCCTATGCCACTCTTGTATGGACCAGACACTTCTTGGTCACCACTTCTACCACTACGACCAGACCTCGCACACACCTTGCGTTCAGGCGAGTCACCTGTCCCAGAAGACTGGGATATAGAAGTAAGTGGGAAAAAGAAATTAAGGGCCAAGAACCATTTAGGTGAGGTACTTGATGTTGTTATCCAGGCTATTCCACATTATTTAAATCCGGATTTGTTTGTGTACAAATCATCCCCCGCCTTGCCTCCTGCTTCCACCAGAAAACTGTTTTCGGACTGGTCTAAAACTGATGGATTTAATGACTTAAAAGCATTGCAGAGTTTGACCCCTGAACCAAATTCCACTCCTTTCAGGGACGCTCATGGGACCTCATTAGTTCATATTAAGGGAGGAGAGCATGGGCACTGGGTTACTTGGGGTGAAGAAGCCTAGATGTTGGCCAACACCATCACCAACAAAAGAAGTCATCAACTTCCGGCAGAAGACAATCATTGGTTTTCTCTGCCAGTAGGCAAGGGGGACGGGATCCCCCAACATATACTTGATTTCTTGAGTGCCCCAAAATTATCTTTCTGGGATCTACCTGAACCTTTTTGCTTACCCACACAGGCTCAGATTGACAGGGATTTTAAAGTAAGACAGAAGGCCTGGAGACTGGTGTCTCCACACCTACTCAGCCTACAATTAGCAGCCTCTCTAGGTAGAACGGCTGAATCGGTTACGGACGCCGGATCTAAGAAGGCCCTTTCTCTGACCAGACGTCTTCTCCTCCAAATCTCAGTTCAATCTCTGGGCGATATCCGGACAGCTATCTTTGAGGCTGTACGGGGATGCCAAGATATGAGAGTGCATTTGGCGAAGAATCTTCCGGGAGAGATCGCTAGAAGGCTACTCCTATCTGATATTTTTACAACTACTTTGGTCTCCCAAGAAACATGGAAGCTAGTGACAATCCTTCTAGACCAAACAACTGCCACCACTTCTAAACAAAGAGATGAGAAGGCAACTACACAGAAATTCAAATCTAAAAGTTCCTTTCGTGGTCAGTCACAGTTCAGTTCCTTCCGTGGTCAGTCACAGTTCAGTTCCTTCCGTGGCCAGCCACAGTCCAAGCAATCTGCCAGGACTTTCACAACCCCTGCGCATTCCGGGGCACCTAAAGGGCGCGGTAGCTTCAGGGGTAGAGGGAGGGCTTTCGGGGCCAATCCAGGGGGCATCACAGCAGCAATGGTAGCAAGACCTCTCATCCCCCCAAACCAAAGTCAGAATCACAGTCATCCTCCACTAACTGAGACATGCCACAGGGCTCTCTCACTTCCAATGCCAGGACAAGGCAAGACGGATCCGAGAGAAGCTCTGCCGGACAAGACCAGTCACATGACTGGCAACTTCCGAGACCATTTCAGAGCATGGCCCCGACGGACATGGGCAAGGACAGTGGTCCGCAAAGGGCTCTCATGGTGGTGGTCCCGGAGACCCAGGTTACGTTTCCCCACAGAATTCAACCGAGTCTCATTAGTGGTGGGATCAGTTATCAAAGAGATGGAACAAAAACAGATTATAATCCCCAGTCCTACGTCAATGCCAGTGTTCATATCCCGGTTGTTTTTGGTACCAAAAAGGGACAGTGTTCAGATGAGGCCAGTGATCGACCTCTCATATCTCAACACCCACACTCACAATCAGTCATTCAGGATGCTGACGGTGAATCAGATCAGGTTGTCACTCCCGCCACAAGGCTGGATGTGCTCGATAGATCTAATAGACGCCCATTGGCATGTCCCCATCAACAAACGCTTTCAAAGGTTCCTAGCTTTACGCAACGGAGACCAGACGTTTGTCTTCCAAAGAATGCCCTTTGGGTTAAATCTAGCACCCAGAGTTTTCACAAAATTTGTACGACAGGCATTGCTACCATTGCTCAAACAGAGAATTATGATTTTAAGGTACCTAGACGATGGGCTAGTAGTAGCCCAATCCAAGATAATATGCCTTCACCATGTTCAACTAGTATTAGATCATGTAAAAGCCTTAGGGTTCAGAGTAAACTTTGCAAAGTCATCTCTCATTCCCACCAAACAAATCCAATGGGTGGGCCTTATTTGGGATACCGAATTACTAACTCTGAGTCAGAGTGTAGACAATCGCCAGAGGTTTCGCAAGAAACTCTTCCGATTCCTACACTCCCGGACGACAACGAGAAAGATTTGGGAATCTCTAATAGGCTCACTCAACTTGATACAACTGACGGTACCGTTAGGTCGCCTGAAGGTCAAAAGAATTATCTTGGAAGGAAACAGGTGTTTTCCACTTTTACCGGCGGAAACACTGAGGACAATTCCGACCTTAATCCACAACCTCCTAGCGGCTTGGACGAAGCCAGAAGTTATCCACTCATCCTTGACTTGGACAGCACCACCTCCGACGGTTTGGGTAGATACAGACGTGTCAGGAACCCTGGGGTGGGGTTAACAATCGAACTTAGGTCACTAGAGCCAGGGTCGTTGGTCAACATCAAATCACCTTCATATCAATGCCAAGGAGTTACTAGTCCCAATATTCTTCTTACAGGAGCACGGCCCAAGCCAAGCGGGGAAGTCCCTAGCATTCAGAATGGACAATTTGACTGCAGTGACATGTATTCAAAAGCAAGGGTCAGTGAGATCACGAGTGTTACAAGGGTTGTCGAAAAAGATATTTCGGCTAGCCGCGTGGCTCGGGATTTATCTTCACGCAACATATCTGCCCGGCGTGGCAAATGTATGGGCGGATGCTCTGTCCCGGAGGCAGAGCACTCAAGTAGAATGGGCCCTCAGGCAAAACATCTTTCAAAAGTTGATTGCGGAGCCCTACCATCCACAAGTGGATCTGTTCGCGTCAAAGGCAAGCCACAGGCTCCCTCAGTACCTCACATGCCAAAATCTAACTCCGCGGGGGGTCCGGACGCATTTCTAGTAGAATGGAACAAATGGAGCTCCATTTATCTGTTTCCACCTCCAGATGCATCCTTAATGTGCAAAGTAGTTCAAAAACTACGGGTTATCGGGGCATGGTCTCGATTATCGCGCCCCTGTGGCCGGCTCAAGTGTGGTACAACCAGTTGAAGACGTGGTGCGAGAACCCGGTGTCACTCCCGATCTCGTATTTCCACTTAGAGACAATTGGAAACCTCAAGACCTCGCTGACTTTCGCCTTGTGGACATTCAGAAGACCAAGTGGCTAGGCCAGTTTGGGGAAACTGTGACTCATAAATTAATTAGTCAGTATACTCCATCAACCCAAAGACTGTACCAATCACACTGGAAAGCATTTACTACCTGGATTGTAGAAACTGGTCAACAACAGTCCTCTGTGGCTCTGGTGATTTCCTGTGTGATACAGAGAGAGAGACAGAGTTACAGAGTGAGGTAGAGTTAGTTAGTGTGTGTGTGTGTGTGTGTGTGTTAGAGAGACAGGCAAGATAGGATGGAGAGCTGTGGAAATTACAAAAACTAGGAACAGGAACATTACCGTACCCAGACGTTAAGGTTGATATATACACAAAGAATGAGGAGGAAGGAAGGATGGGAAGAACTGTGTGTAGGTGAGAGAGAGAGAGAGAGAGACAGAGAGGGAGAGAGAGAGAGAGAGAGAGAGAGAGAAAACCGGGGGGTTGGAGGCGAAATTGAGACGAATTCCGATAGCAAAATAGTGTCACATAATCGAATAACCTAAAAGTGTGAGAGAGAGAGTGTGTGATAGCGAGAGTGAGTGTGTGTTTCTGTGTGTGTGTATATATGCGTTTGTGAGTGTTCAGAAGGAAAGCAAAGGACAAAAATAATGGCATACAAACCTAACTAATGAAACCTACTGTGGGAGTATGAGTTAGACCCCCGTGTCCAGACTGGTGACAATATAATAAAGTAATGAAGCTGACCCGGGACTGAATGACAACAAGGTAAACCAATACGTGTAACAGTTAGAGAGGTATAGATAGCTATATAGATAGATAGATAAATAGATAGATGAATACTATTGTCACATACTCATACACACACACTCTCTCTCTCTCTCTCTCTATATATATATATATATATATATATATATACAGTATATACCGAGAAAGAGATCGAAAGTGAGATAATAGAGCCAGGTGGTGAGAGAGAGTGGCAGAGAGCACAAAGGTAGTATGTTGGACCAGACAACTGAGGAAACAATGTGGGGGAGAGAGACAGGGGTCGAATGAGAGAGTGAGAGAGAGTGTGTGTTTGTATATTTGTATGTGCACGCGCGTGAATGAGAGTCAGACATGATAGCGTTTAGTACCTTGCAAAGTAAGATGGAATATATAATATATTATGTTGGTTGAAAGTGAGAACACAATATGCGAGACAAATCCATGGTGACGTGTATGAAACTTTAATATACCTATGATGAAACTAAGCCTGGACAGAATGAGAGAGAGAGAGAGAGAGAGAGAGAGAGAGAGAGAGAGAGAGAGAGAGAGAGAGAGATATAGAGAGATGGGGTTGGGGGTCTTGGGGGAGCTACAATATAATTTATAAATATATCGAGGCATAGGAATACGGTGACCATATCGCCCGTCACTTTTGTAGCGCAGATAGCCCCTGGAGGTTGGGACTGGGAATCCCACCTCCAGAATTTGCTCCCACTAAGGGATCAGAAAGCCTTCTTTTGTTTATCCACCCTACCCATTAAAGGGAGTGCGGGCTTGGCAACTGACTGACTTATTAATATATTACAACAAAACAACATAGAATAAATATGCACGTTATCCCCATTAGTCTGGTCATTTTAAGAACTTTCTTTGCAATTTAGGTGGAACTAGTCTTCGACCGAAAGATGCAGAAATATATCTCGAAGAAGCCTTGAGCTTGATGGAGGTCTAGGAAGGAAATAAGGTAAATCACTATAAATATACCCAATGATTGTATAGGCTATTCCTTTTTCATACCATTTATATACTCTCCATTATTTACAGTGTAACAAAATAAAAGAAAGCAAAGCGTCATCGTATACTGAAAGGGTTAAGAATGATGCCTTTAGCATAAATCCAGCGAAATGGGACTGAGTGTAATGGAAAAGATTGAAGCCCAAGATAAGGTCGGGATATTCGTTAAATGGTACATATACGGTCCGTAGAGTTTAGAGGAAATTCGGGGTGGTTTGGTAAGAACGATAATTATATAGAGCGAATAAATGTAATTTAAAGAAGGCAGGACAGTTACGCTGGGGTGATCATCAGAGAGATAAAAAGCCTCCTTTAGGCAGACGTATATTTATTGTATTCCAAACTGTTTCGATGACAACACCTACCGTCTTCAGCTTCCCACCGAAGAGGGTGAGAACTGGCACCGAAACTGTTTGGAGTTAATGTTTTCGTTTGTCAGTGTTAATATATTTTATTCACTCCCCCACTGGCTTCTCAGAGATTGATCTCATCTCATCCTGGCCCCTTCTGGGGCCTGAGCATCTGGAGCAGCTTCGATCTACCGGGACTGTTCGGCAAGACAGTCTGGGGAACTACAACAATAATGACCAAGTAAAGGCTATTCTGATTTTTGTTTTATTTTTTTTGTATATATATATATATATATATATATATATATATTGAGATGCCAGGGCGAAAAAGAGAGGAAGTCAACACCATCAATAACCCATACATACCTGCAGAAAAGCCCCCAACCTCAACCTGTAAGATTGCCTCCATTTCCAACAGGAAAAGACCAAAGCCTCAGTCTCCCCTGGAATCGAGAAATCACCCACAACAATCACCCCTACTACAAGCAGAGAGAGAACGAGGGTCACAGGAACCCTTAAGATACGTATCTTACCCTGGCCCGGCCCGGTAGGGGTTAGCCTAAGTCTCCTCAGAAAGTATCTGCAAGCTGAGTGTGTTGGTTGTGTGTTGGCGAAGGAGGAGTGTAGTAGACAAGCTAGAAGTACCCTTTCTAGTAGTGCTAGTGTAGTACGTGTCCCCCTGGTGTAAACAGGAAGACGGACACCTCACCTAGTCGCCACGTGTGACCAGATCGCTCACGGCTGTTTCCTCCTATACTCCAACTCAAATTAAGTGCTTCTTATTTGATCTTATGAGTGTGTTGATTATTGCAAAGTGACGATAGGATATGTTATGTGTTCTATTTTAACGTAAACCGTCGAGATTCACTATTCTCGTCTTCCAGCAATCGTTGCTCGTATTGAGAGAACATACAAGTTCTGTCTTGGGATTGATATATCAAGATACTTTGTAATATATATTCCTATATTACATTTAAGGTTTATAGATATATTCGTTTGGAAATAATACACGCATCTTACACGTAAATACCAATGAACGCCTAGCAGATCTTATTCTATATTTAAGTATCACTAGCAGGGGTACCCGGCGTTGCCCGGGTTTAAATTCTACTACCATAATCACCATCATCAATCACTACTACCACAATCATCATAATACTACTACTACCATAATCACCGGCCTCGACCTCCCTGTGCCTCATTAAACGGCGACCTCGATTTCGGCCGCTAAATGACCTCCGATTTTGGATCTGACCTCATCCGTTCCCCCATTTTGCGGGGCTGCGAACAACTTTTGTTCCATACACTTTTTCGATCGGAGGCCTCCTTCTGCCGCAAACGGCAATTTTTTTCATTTTTGTTTTCAATTTCGGCCTCGAAACGACCTCCGATCGTGGCCTCGCCCCCTCTATGACCTGACCCAGGTCAATTGACACCCACATGCAAAGTTTCAGCTCCCCAGGTCCAAAACTGCGGCCGCCTCTTAAGAACACACAGACAAACAGACACACGAACTGATTTAATAATATACAGTAGATTAGTTGGGTACGTTTTTGTGTATACAGTAAGTGTTCACAGAGAGTGTAAATTTATTTTGTCTCTTAGTCAGACCTATTTATATTCATGCTTCCTGACTTCAAACTCAGCTTAAGCGTTATTTGAATTCATTATTATATTATATTTATATCACGTCGCGTTACTATTTATCCTCTCACACGGGCTAATATTAATTATTCTCAGTTCCCCGAACTAACATTTATATTTGTAACTGTTTAAGCTAATAGAGATTTATATGTTCTATATGTTGAACTAGCTTTCAAGTTATATGTACTTCAGCTGATATCTAAAATTTTATATTTTACCCTCACTGATCATGTGTGACCTCAGTACTATTGTCTTACCTCGTTCACGTTTTACCTCGCGTTACTTTACCTCAGGATATCAGCTATTGCTTTGAGACTAACGTCTCTGTGTTTATGTATACTTGTATGTATAGTTTCTTGTATTTATTGATCTAATATTTATTGAGAACAATATTTATTCTTGTTCCTATATGACACAAGAATTATCATATTTATTCCATCCATATAGCTGAGCTTATTTCTATATAAGTAAGACTCAGACTCCATTTATTTGTGTCTTGTGCCCTAGCTACCTATGAAATAAAACTTGTGAACCGCAACTGTGTATTCCGTAACATTGGTAGATAATTGATTGATTTAATAGTTATATATGTCAATGCCAGCTGTGTCCCTGTTGATTACTCAGAGTTCTAAGGTTTCCTATATTGGAAATAAACGAACCAATATAAAACGCACTAAAAATAAGTGTATCATAACATATATATATATTAATAAAAATAAATATATATATAATTCAAAGAAATTACCGTACCTGAGGTTAATGGTCAAGTTTGGAACATTTATTTTTACCGGAAAATGTTGGTTATCGAATAATATAATTGGCCTAAATTTCCTTCTAGATCCAGGTTCCAAGATATGATCCGGATCACCTCCAAAATTGAATTACTTCTTCCCTGGCGCCTATCCTATCCGCCCAATAAATTATGTGAAACTCGGTCCATAACTGTGTGAAATATATTGTTTACAGACACACAAACAATAAACGAACGGAGGCAAAACACATAACCTCCGTCTAACTTCGTAGACGGAAGCGAAAAGTGAATTAAAAGTAACTAATACACAAAACTACACGAACAATATAAAGAAAAAACAACCATCATATGAAAACACTCGAAATCAATTTTGGCTAAAAAATGCTGGGAATATTATAATTGGCAGGCATTGCTTTGATTAGAACAAATAATTGTGCTGTCAATCATTTGTGGGGGACATGGGATTATTGGTGACTGACTTGGAGAGGGAGAGAGATTAGCAAGATTCGTAACCTTTCATTCCGACTTCCAGATATAAGAAAAGACGTCTTTTGAAGATAAATGTCCACAATCTAGGCCAAGGAAAAGTATTTTTTTTTTTGCCGTCAAATTACCATAGATATGTTCTTGTATGTTCTTGTATTTTTGGTCCGTCTGAATTATGTTGACAAGTAATTTAAAATGAAGTAGTGATTATTGTACCTTCTGTCTATCTATTGCCAGGCGCCTTATTTCCCTTTATGAGGGTGTCCATGTATAAAACGCCCCCAAGTGGACCTGTCCCCCAAGAAAAGGACAACCTGTGCCATTTTATTCAAGGACTTACAGGATTAATCTCTCATATTAGGGTCTGTCCAACTCATTACTTTACGTATATTTTTAGCACTAATGTTTCGACATTGGTGGATTGCTAAGCCATCCACTAACCTGCTTCACCATTAGGTGGGCAGTACGGATTTGTATAAAGTTTATTCCCATGGATGGGTTGCCGGCCAAAGGTGACAAGTTCCATCCACCCGTGTATATATATATATATATATATATATATAAATAATGTTGTCTACCCTTGATGGGTTGTCGACCAAGGCTTGAATTTATCTTTTCAATTACCAAGTGGGTTTGTTTTCTTTTATAGCTAGTAATAGACAATTGTATAAAACTTTTGAAAAACATTCAGCAGTCGAAACGGCAAAATATATGTAAATTATATTTTTGATTTCTAGATCCCTCCTAAACTTAATACAATTATGTTTTATATCGTTCTTAAAACCAATAACACCCCAAATTAAATTACTGATAGCATGTGATTCTCCCAGGATTGAAACCCAGGGCACCACACACAGAACTTACACGTTCTAACCATCACACCAATAATGCGCCAAGTATACTGAGAGAATTAAGGGTATATTTTGCATTATTATTATAATTATCATTATACAGTAATAAGAAAAGAAAAACAAAATAGGAAAAGTGAAGATTAGACATGAATATATAGAATATAATATAGAATTATAATTGTATATATATATATATATATATATATATATATATATACTGTATATATATATATATATATATATATATATATATATATATATATGCACAGGCCCAATCCCCACGTTTCCTATTTTATATTTTATTTTCCTCAATTTTATTAATATATTTTTTGTTTGTATTTTCTGGGGGGTGGCCGACTCAAGACAGAGCATATATATATATATATATATGTTGTTTTGTTTTGCTAGTTTCCTCCCTAGAACTCCATCTAGTTTATACAAAATACCCAGAAGACCCCCTGCGAGTTAAATTTGTGCATACCGTAAATGGCCCGGCCAAAGGCTGGTTTCTCCTTCAATACAGGCTCGCTATCGTTCGCCAGGAAATAAATCGACACCTAAATGACACAGCAGGTCTTAGAATTGACAACAAATGGGGCGAAAGGTTTATAAAGCGCCACATTATTGGGGCGAACATCTTAAATCACAAAATATTCTTTTCCTAAACATGAGGGAGAAGGGGATCCAGAAATAACACCCGTTTCGGGTAGGATATACATTTTGGTTGGCATTGGGTTCGGTCTAGTTTACGGTGGTTGAGTTGGCAATGGTTGATATCTACTGTAGTCTATTCTTTGTAAGTTGGCCAGAACTCTTTAGCCCCTAACCTCTGGGATTAAAAAATGGTTAGAGCAAATGAGGTTTAAATGGCCACACTTATTCTTTGACTGACTCTTCCCAAATAGTAGAAATATTAGCTTGATTATTACTCGAGTTCTTTTTTGTTTTCATTTATAGAGGTTAGTGGTCAACATGTTTGGCCTAATTATAAAGAATAGATTATAGTTAATTTGGTCTAGCGGTTGACTTGTCCATGAACCACACTGTAATAATTATACGATCACATGTATCAGTAATAATACACGGAATAAATGTGTTCATCCTTTATGTGTACTGTTTATTAGTTGCATTTTTGTTCAGTGTGAATGAAGTAGACAAAAGGCATAGCTGCCTGTAACAAATGTATCCCCCAAAGTTGAAAGAGTGACAGCCAAAGTCAAGGGAAGTTGGAGTCAAAATGTCTGGACATATGGAGCTTGAAGCAGTTTAAGTCTTGAGATGAGGGAATGACAGATTGAGGGAGAGAGTTCAAAAGCGCGCTTGTTGAGTAGAAGAAAGAATGAGAACATTGATTCTATCTTGGGTCTAAGAATTGAACAGAATAGGGGTGGGAGCTAGTGTGTTGAAGGCGGGTACCCCCACTCTCCGTAAGAAAGGGAGGGGGGGGGGGTATACAGTACACTGAGATAGCTAGTGTGTTGAAGGCGGGTACCCCCACTCTCCGTAAGAAAGGGTGGGGGGGGGGGGATACAGTACACTGAGATAGCTAGTGTGTTGAAGGCGGGTACCCCCACTCTCCGTAACAAGGGGTGGGGGGGTGGGGTATACAGTACACTGAGATAGCTAGTGTGTTGAAGGCGGGTACCCCCACTCTCCGTAAGAAAGGGTGGGGGGGGGGGTATACAGTACACTGAGATAGCTAGTGTGTTGAAGGCGGGTACCCCCACTCTCCGTAAGAAAGGGTGGGGGGGGGGTATACAGTACACTGAGATAGCTAGTGTGTTGAAGGCGGGTACCCCCACTCTCCGTAACAAAGGGTGGGGGGGGGGGGTATACAGTACACTGAGATAGCTAGTGTGTTGAAGGCGGGTACCCCCACTCTCCGTAAGAAGGGGGGGGGGGTATACAGTACACTGAGATAGCTAGTGTGTTGAAGGCGGGTACCCCCACTCTCCGTAAGAAAGGGAGGGAGGGAGGGTATACAGTACACTGAGATAGCTTGATGAATACTGATTACAGTGCTCAGTGTATATAAAATAAGTGTTTCCATTGTATATGTGGACAAACTTGAACAGATTTACCGACTATTGTCTATTAATTATTAGTAGCCAGGAATTGTGACTTCGATCCTCTTGTAACTCAATCATATTTTGAGCAATTGAGGTGACATTTCTGTTTGTGAAGAGTCAATCAAGAATTAGTATGGAAATTTACAGGCCATTTTGTGCTAGATCTTTTTTAGTTATAAGAAGTTAGGGGTCATGATGTTGGCCTAATTATTCCTACAAAAAAATGCCTACAGTGGGCGATAGAGTCGCTGAACACAATGTTTACCGCGGTGCATTGTGGGAAATTGGCGACATCGCGGAACTATCTACCTTCCCTCTCCATCAAGAGTTCTTTATTATAAGCAGTTAGTCGAAATGTCTGTAGCTGACACATATTATGGTCCATGCATACTCTTGCTTTATATAACTTAAAATCACCCATATAAATAAATAATGTATATTTGCAATACAAAATCAGCAGGTATTTTTGTGTCTTTATTATTATGATATTCAATCAGCTCATCTTTATGTGTGTAGTCATTATGAGCTGCATATGGACTCTCCCTGTACTACTATGCTATATACGCACTTATGTAGGTGTATATTGTAGAATAAAAACATGTAGAATAAAAACAAATCGTGATAAACTGTGCATATCATAGGTTATTGTGATATTTACAGTCGTAGCCCTGGCGCTAGTAAAAGGGCTCAAGTGAAATGTTGGTAGGGAGAATTATAGTGAATTTACAATAATGCTCATACATATTTTGTACAGGTTTTGTTACATGTGAACACATTATTTTTTTCCGTGTAGAGTAGAAAAATAATTTAGGGCAAAATCCTGCAACGCCGATTAATACAATATATTACCGTACACACACCACTACCAGTATAATAAATATATATAAGGTCGTTTATATGTTAAAGGGGCATCTAAATATAGGTTCTGTTTCATACCACCCTGATGGACGAGGCTGGTTGGACGGATTTAGAATAATATAAGTCTGGTGAGCTTATGGAGCCCTGAGGGAACTTAGATAGTTTATATTATTACCTCAGGCAGCGAAGTTGTTACCGCCTCCGTTTATCCGTTTGTCTGTAAGCAAGGTATCTCACAAAGTCAAGAACCGATTATCATGACATTTAGTGAGCAAGTAAGATTTGCGCTAAAGAAGAAATTATATAATTTAGGAGGCGATGCAGTGATTATAACAACATTTAGGAGGCGATGCAGTGATTATAACAACATTTAGGAGGCGATGCAGTGATTATAACAACATTTAGGAGGCGATGCAGTGATTATAACAACATTTAGGAGGCGATGCAGTGATTATAACAACATTTAGGAGGCGATGCAGTGATTATAACAACATTTAGTGGGCAGATAATACATGCGCCAAGACAGACATGATATAATTTAGAAAGGGTTCCAGATCATATCCTGGAACCCAGATCCAGAAGAAAATTAAGGCCTATATCAATGGTAAAGAACTAGACAGAGTAGGCTGAGATATGCGCTCTACCAAGTGACCCTTTAGTTACATATATAGTATAAGAAAACTAGTTCTTAATGTTATCTAGTTAGTGGTCGAGTGGTTAAAGTATTGACATATTGTACAGTTAGACAGTATATAATCTGTTTGATGCCAGATGACAATAATATCTCAATACTGAATTGGAACATATAAAAGGGGACTTGTTGAAGCGCATACCTCCGCCTATCCTGGCTGGTTCTTTATCATTAATATCATAGGCCTAAATGTCTTCTGGATCTGGGTTCAAGGATATGATCCGGATCACCTCCTAAATTGAATAACTTCTTCCTTGGTGCATGCCCTATTTGCCCACCAAAGTTCGTGAAAATTGGTTCCTAGCCTTGTGAGAAATCTTGTTTATAGACACACAGACAGACAGACAGACAAACGGAGGCGAAAATATAACCTCCGTTCAACTTCGTTGGCGAGGGAAACTACTGTCTCTGTGTCTTATCAATACCAAGTTTCATAGTTAACAACATATTTAGCTACAATATCATCGTAATAGCTGAGTAATCAAGACGAGGACATGGCAATTTACCGTCAGCTGGGAAATAGCTGACTTTATTCTTGATCCTTAATTTAATTGGTGTGTAATTATAAATACACTACTAGATAACTTTATATGTTTATTTATTCTTTGGGGGTAAATGCTTATCTTATAGTTTGACAAATATTTAACTCCCTGCATTTGTATTCATTTACAGTAGTATTAAATGTATTTGTGTTATAGTTATGTATTATTTTATGGATATTTTATATTAAAGTCTAAGAGTGAGGTAAAAGGTGTTAGAGGGACGGGTAGACTGAGAATGAGTTGGATGGATGGAGTGGAGAGATGTATAGGGGAGAGGGGATTGGGCTGGGAGTAAGGACGAGTGTTGATGGGGGACAGAGCCACCTGGAGGAGGTTTGTTCGCGGCCACCCAGTTAGTGATGTCCTATGAGTCGCAAATCTATACTAACGGTATGAGATTCTATAATCCTCTCTAGACAGATTAAGCCTCGTATAAGTAGCTAACGCGGATTTCAAAGTTTAGGATACCTCGGAATATAATAGTGGAAGAGTGTAGAACAGGTGGAGGGTAGTGGAGTTGGAGAAGTGGTGGAGGAAGTGAAGTAGTGATGATGGAGGGTGGGAGTATACTGTAGTCCATTCATTATTGATAGATCGACAATCATGACCCCTATCTTCTGTAACTCAAGGGCTTGAACAAATGAACTGTAAATGTCCACACCTATTCCCTTATTGACTCTTCCCAAATGGTAGAAATGTTAGCACGAGTACTCTGAGTAATAGGGGTTAAGAGTTACGATTTCTCGCCTATCAATAATTAATAGACTATAGGTGGCTTAGTGGTGGAGATGGTAGACTACTATAATAGAGATGATAGACGCTTCTATTAGAGATGACAATGTTACGACCGGGACTCGTATAAAACAAGGGCTCTTAATCATTGGACTAGAAAGGCACACAGCCACAACGGTAACACTAGATCCAACCCTCGAACTTATAATGCCGGCGCACAAAAACCCCTATACCCTCCAGAGTTAAATCTGCGATAGCGGGGTATCCTATAACTCGGTATAAATGCACTACTACTACAGGCTGATGATCTCTGATACAGCCTGATCACAACAACATACAATTACGTTAATAATGTATACAAGGAAAAAGATAAAGAGCTTAATTAAATCACTGGAATGATTTAATGCAAATAAGACGAAGGTATAATTTAAGTTACTCTAAACAATAATAAACTGTCACTCCTATATTAAAGAAAGTGAATGAAAGTCCTAAAGCATCGAACAGGAATCTTCTGAAGAAAGTCTGATGCTGCTTAAGATGATCGAATCGGATTTTTTGAACTGTTATATAAAGCAGGAACAAGATATGACAAGTGCAGGGACATACAGTGTTAACTGGCACGGGAATAACGATAAATGCACAATAGTATTATCTCCAACAACAAAAGAAGTACTTCTTCAGGCAACGCAAAAGCCTGCTCGGGTTGTGCAACTCAACAACAACCAAGGCTTACAATCAACTTGAATAAAAATGCTGCATACATAACATAAGAGTTTATAATCCTAATCGGGTGTCTGCTAGGCGAATAAAGTCTAGCTGGGATGTTGTAGGCTAGGAAACAATGGCTGAGCAAGCGGCTCGTAGCCTAGCGAGGCCCTTAAGACTGTACGGCCAAATTACGTTAAATGATGGGGTGCTCTCTTGAGAGATCCAGATCGCTAGTATCTGGTTCTCTCCTGGCGACCCTCTCAAAGTCAAAGCAAAACGAGTTAGCACAGTGTTGGGTGGCAGAGGCAAAAGCCCTCACTCGCAACACAGTGCTAAACTCACAAGGTACACAGTCAGAAAAACAACCTAGGCTTCCCACGTATCCGTTGCGATTGTAAAAGTTCAACAAAACCTGGTACACATCGGAAATCACAACAACAATAGCCTTACCCCAGTCTAGCATTAAATAGCCCAGCAGACAACCAAGAAATAGGTAGGGAGACACCGCGAGTGTGTCGAACCTCTACAGACAAAATGTTAACTTCTCCAAAAATGTCTAACTAAACATGGAATATCTGAGAGCTTCAGCATATAATACGATGGCCGATATATGAAATCGTGCAGAACCAAAGGGGAGTTATGATGTTAAATAAATTGGACGAATGAGAGGTAAGAAGTTGAGAGAGAGAGAAAGTGTTCTATAGGTAGAAGTCGGGGACAGGTGGCAAGGGAGGTGTGAAGGGTATGCTGGTCAGGCAAGCTCTGAGCAAGGAAGACACAAAGGCAGCAGGGAGTGTGGGGGAACCACTTCCTGACGCGGCAGGAGGGTGATAAGGCGGCCAGCCACTCATAGGGCCCGGCCGTGGCATGACGTCACCGAGACAACGTGTAACACTAAGCGCACTACCCTCTGCCTCCTGAACTTACTCACTCACACTCTCTAGCTGTATCATTCAGTCATATACATTAAACTTATAACAGATGATATAAAATATAATGCATTGTCACATGCGAAAATAAAGACCACTTCTGTACTGCCTGTGACATGACGATTCACAAGAAAGAAAGTACAAGATTATAGATAGACTGTAGCCAAATTCATTGCCCTGGAGAGTGTTAGCGAATGGACTAGCGAGCGGCTGAGCCCACGTGGCGTTCTGCTAAGCTGTACGCGTCACACCCCACCCAAGATATTAGACGCTCAACCATGAGCTCAATATCTTACAAGCAGAACCCCGATAAGACTCGCCACCCCTAACCACTTCGCAACAAAGAAGGCAAAGCGCAGTTCTCATCAACAACAAAAATTACAACCGCTCCCAACACAATAGCTTAATTCATACTGCTATGCTCCTAGAGCGAGCTTCTACTAGCCCAGCCTTCTGAGAGAAGTACAGGTTCGACTCAGAACTTCAGCTATAACAACTTAAAAAAGTTTAACTATTAAAGAAAGAGTTTTTATAGAATTTTCATTTTTAATATGTTTATGGCGGCTGCACTTACAGGGGCAAGCCAATTTTACTCCACGCAAACCCGCACACCTGTGGTAGCCTAACTCGGATCCTCCACCCTCGATAAACAATCAGCAATCACGTTATCACTACCGGCAATATGGCGAATGTCTAACTTGTACTCCTGTAACATCAACGACCACCGTGCAGTCTCATATTCCGATTGTGAATCTGATTGAGAAATTTAAGAGGGTGGTGATCAGTATACACTATCACGACTGGTCCATAGGCCGGAACATACACCACGAAGTGCCTGAGCGCCAGCACTATCGCCAGTAATTCTTTCTCCACCACCGAGTAATTCTTCTGGGCCGAATTGAACTTTTTGGAGAAAAATCTTACTGGGTGTTCCAGGCCCTCTTCGTCTGTCTGCATCAAGACGGCACCAGCCCCAACCCCGCTGGCATCAGTTGCCAACTGAAACGGCCTGTCGAAGTCTGGGGCCCTGAGTATTGGATGAGTGCATAAAAGGTGTTTAACAAGGGAAAATGCCTTTTCACACTCCGGCACCCACAGAAACTTCTTATCCTTCGCTAATAAGTCAGTCAAAGGTGCTAACACAGTTGAATATCCTTGAATGAAGCGGTGATAGAACCCGATCATGCCCAAAATCCTCATAATCTGCCGCTTGGTGGTCGGTCTAGGGAACTGATTGATAGCCTGTATCTTATTCTGAGGAGGGCAAACCTGGCCTCTCCCGACCACAAATCCTAGATACTGCACAGTTGCCCTTACAAAGTCACACTTTTTCAGATTCACCACCAAGCCCGCTTCACTAAGCTTGTTAAACAAGGCTTCAATGTGTGCACAGTGACTTTCAAAGTCATCGTCATAAATTATCACGTCGTCTAAATACACAGTACAGTTAGGGATGTCTGCTACTAGGTCATTCACCAGATTCTGGAAAGTCGCTGGTGCATTCTTGAGTCCATAGGGCATGACGTTACAACGGTAGGTGTTACCATCCACCACAAACCCGCAAACCTCCTTCGCTCGCTCCGACAGCAGCACTTGCCAGTAACCTTTCACTAGGTCTACCTTGGTCAAATACTGTGCCTTTCCGATCTTGTCGACACTGTCATCCACACGAGGAAGGGGGTAAGCATTGGTGGGGGTTAAACCGTTTAACCGCCGGAGATCAACACAAAAACGAACTTTCCCATCAGGCTTGGGCTGCAGAGTGATGGGAGATGTCCACCTAACTGCACCCTTTTCTATCAGGCCCCGATCCAACATATACGCTAACTCGTCCCGGAGTGCTGGAAGTTTGATAGGAGGGACTCGGTATGGCACTGATTTTAAGGGTGGGTGATATCCTACATCCACATCATGCACCGCATGAGTTGTGAGGCCTGGGTGCTCCGCAAACACTGCAGGGTATGAACCGAATAGGTGCTGCACGGCTACACGCTGTTGCTCAGGCAGGTGCTCTAAAGCCTCGTGAGCCACCTGTCTCGAGTTCCCCACCCACTGGTCTGCGGAGACATGACAATCCCAGTTATCCTCCACCTGAGCATGACTGTCCCTTCCTCCTTCTCCACCTTGACCGCTGCAAGTCATCACCGGGACAGTGAGAGGCTCAGGGGGGCGCCTCACATACTCCTTCATCAGATTTACATGGCACAACTGATTCCTCTTCCTCCTGTCTGGAGTGGCCACCAGGTAATCAAGATCTGAGATCTTCTCCACCACCCTATAAGGACCAGTATACTTAGCGGATAAGGGATGACCCACCAAAGGTAGCAAGATCAACACCTCCTGACCCACCTGAAACTCCCGGAGTTTCACCTTCTGATCGTATCTGTCCTTCATCAGGGCCTGGGATCCCACCAGATTTCGACCAGCCAACTCCAAGCTCTTCAACATCCGTTCTCTGCTCTCGAGGACATATTTCAATAACGAACACGGCTTAGTAGTACCCTCCCAGATCTCCTTAACCATGTTGAGAGGGCCTCTGATGCAATGACCAAAAACAAGCTCATTTGGACTAAACCCGAGGCTTTCACCAGGTATCTCTCTCGCAGCGAACAATACGTAAGGCAAACACAGGTCCCAGTCCTTACCATTCTCCAGACAATAACAACGGAGCATACTCTTTAAGGTCGAATACCACCTCTCTAACACCCCTTGGTTCTCAGGGTGATAAGCCGACGACACTACAGTAGTGGTCCCGTGTTGCTGCATTGTCTGTGTAAATATGTTCGAGGTAAAGTTAGACTCCTGGTCAGACTGTATTTCCTGCGGATAACCATACCGGAAAAAGTACAAAAGCAAGTTCCTAACCACCGTCTTTGCCATGCCATTCCTCATGGGGTATACATCAGGATAACGCGACGCTACATCCATTATCGTCTGGAGAAATTTATTACCGGCACTAGTAGGAGGGAGGGAACCAACCATGTCTATAACTACCTTACTGAAGGGGGGCCCCATGACAGGAATAGGTTGTAACGGAGCCTTTGGGATGCATTGGTTCGGTTTACCCACTTTCTGGCAGGTACTGCACATTGCCACCCATGACACAACCTGTGCTTTTAAACCTGGCCACCAAAACAACTTAACCAAAGCCGCTACCATCTTGCGTACTCCCAAGTGTCCTGCCAACGGCACATCGTGGGCCAACCTTAGTAGGCTATCCCTGCACGCCCTCGGCACAACCAGCTGGTCTACCACTCCTGACCCACCCTCCCAACTTCTCTTCGGGTCTTGAAATCGCCGATACAATATTCCCTCAATTTAAAAAAAATCTCCTGGCTTTGCATCCCCGTCCTCCTC
Organism: Paralithodes platypus; assembly: GCA_032716605.1. Taxonomy (NCBI): domain Eukaryota; kingdom Metazoa; phylum Arthropoda; class Malacostraca; order Decapoda; family Lithodidae; genus Paralithodes; species Paralithodes platypus. Next base: position 40,632,975 of record CM064529.1, read on the forward strand.
GAGCTCGACAGCACCATTACCACACTTCTGAACTTCCGGATCCTCCAACTGCAGTTTACTAATATCCGAGGGAGCCAAGCTGTCTAGATGCTTCCGAAGCAACCCATGTCCTCCCCCAATATCAAACTGAGCAACCCTTTTTTCTCTCTGTGTGTAACGTTGCTGCCTCGGAGACTCTTCCTGCCCTACCTCCTCACTAGCTGTGACAGGTCCTGAGGCTTTTCCAGACTCCAACAATGGTGCCAATACTGATTCGCCAAGAAGAGCTGCTGGTACTAAATTCTCCAAACTCTTACCAACATTAGCCGTCTTCTTCCAATCGTTCCTCCGTTGATCAGAAGACTGAGGAATAGGCTGTGACACTTTGGATGCAAGAGATCTTGTAACGACGCAAGCCATAGGTTGTACATGACACTTCTCTACCCACTCCTGTTCCTCCCTACTCACGTCGGCCGGCTTCTCGGCAACGACTAAGGGTGAAACCTCAGAAGTAGGCACCGCAAAGTCGTTGCCGAGAAGGAGGTCGATGCCCCCAACAGGCAAGTTCTCCACAATTCCCACATCCAACTCTTGTGTCACACCATCTACCTCCAGTTCCATCCTGACCAGCGGGTATGACCTGATAGCATTGATACCTTGCACCACAACCACCCATGCCGCGTTTATTGGTCTACCAGTAAAGTTCTTCATCAAAGTCTGAGAGGCACCCATGTCTCGCAACAGCTCAACTCCATATTTCTTACCAGCCCACTTCACGCAGCCACGCCCTCGATGGTCACAAAAGACATCGCGGACAGGGTTCGAGCCTTCCGGATTCTTCTCCACTGGCTGTGTCCCAGCCTCTGACGTTATACCCCGGGCAAACTCAGACGACTTCGGGGACACCCCAATGTTGCGAGCCAAAGACACAACTGCATTAGGTGGCTTGCTTGGACAGGCTCTTGCAAAATGCCCCTCCTTATGACAATGGAAGCACTCTAGCTTTCCCTTGGGCTTCCCTTGAGGTGAGGAAGGACCCGGACCCTTTCTAAACGGGACGGTACTAGGTTTATGGTCAGTTTTGGTGTCGTTGCTCTTGTTCTTAGTGTAATTATGTGTATCAGTGTTTCGGGGAAGGGGAGGGTTACGCTCCTTATTGCCTGCATCACTTCTCTGTGCAGAACCGCACCCACGAATCAAAGATAACCGAAGGTCAGCCATCTCAGCTGCCTCCTGAAGAGTTTTCGGGTTTTTTCTTTAAGATTCAACGTCAGATCGCCGCCCGTACACTTGAAAAATTGTTCTAGAAGCATCAGCTGTTTCAACTCCTCAAACGTCGATGCCTTCTCAGAACGCAGCCAGTTTCTAAATGTATCGGACAGATCCCGGGCATGCTCAAGAAAGGTGCACTCACGACCCTTCGTTACACCCCGGAACTTCAATCTGTACGTCTCTGGTTGAAACTCATATGCCCGCAGGACAGCCTCCTTCAATACCTCATAATCGACGCAAGACTCCAAGGGCAACGCATCATATGCCTTGAGTCCTTTGCCAACCAACCTAGAGGAAAAAAGGGCTGCCCCCTTAACCTCGGGCCATTGGTGCTCCCGGCACTTCTTCTCAAAACATGTGAAAAATTCGGTAACACCCGACTCATCAAATACAGGGACCAACTTGAGCAGGTGCGATAAAGACTGATCAAGACCTCGATTCCCAGAACCAAGACGCTGCCCTGTTGACTCCACCCGAGACTTCTCAAGATCTCTGTCTGCACAATACTTCGTAGCCTCAACCTGAAGCTCAGCCTTTCTCTCCTCAGCCTCATTCTCTCGCTGCCGTTGCTCGAGCTCAGCTTTTCGTTGCTCAAGCTCAGCCTCATGCCTTCGTTGCTCAGCCTCATGCCTTCGTTGCTCAGCCTCATGCCTTCGTTGCTCAGCCTGCATTTTAGCCATCTCAAGCTGGAATATCATATCCGCAGTTAAACCTTGAGGAGGAGGAGATGCAACAATTGGAGACTCACCCAAGTGCAAACCACGCTGCCAGTGACTATCGGCCTGCGGGAACGTACCCGGCTCCGGAGCGCGAGGGGGCGCCATGGTAGGAGTCGAGTGGAATGGGGACTGGGCCGAAGGTGCCCCAGCTCCCGCTCCACCCGAAGCCCCATGCACCCCGCCGAGCACCCGGTCCACCAGGTCACCTCTCGTCATGCTGCTAGTGCCCACATGACCCATGACCGTGGCCAAACACTGGAGACCATACCGATCAATCCCTGGCACCCGGTCAACAGTAATAGGCATCTCCAGAAACTTCTGTGCATCCTCCTCACTAGTTATAACTGTAATGCCTTCTAACAAACCCCGCTGCTGCACCTCAGAGCCTGCTTCCCGTACTGTGTCCTCACTGTACACTGATCCGTCGTCTGACATAGTGTCCACCGAAAATTCTCAATGTTTATAAACAAAAAATACCTTAACTCTCATGTAGCACTATTCACTCAAAAATGCAAAATGTTCGAAGACTCTTAAGTGTTATACTACTTGCCAAAAAAAAATCTGTGTCCACTATATTCCTTTAAACAAAAAACAAATGACCACAACACTCCTGCAATATTTCTCTAAGTTCACAAAATCCTAAGCAAGGTCGCCATTTGTTACGACCGGGACTCGTATAAAACAAGGGCTCTTAATCATTGGACTTGAAAGGCACACAGCCACAACGGTAACACTAGATCCAACCCTCGAACTTATAATGCCGGCGCACAAAAACACCGATACCCTCCAGAGTTAAATCTGCGATAGCGGGGTATCCTATAACTCGGTATAAATGCACTACTACTACAGGCTGATGATCTCTGATACAGCCTGATCACAACAACATACAATTACGTTAATAATGTATACAAGGAAAAAGATAGAGAGCTTAATTAAATCACTGAAATGATTTATTGCAAACAAGAAGAAGGTATAATTAAAGTTACTCTAAACAATAATAAACTGTCACTCCTATATTAAAGAAAGTGAATGAAAGTCCTAAAGCATCGAACAGGAATCTTCTGAAGAAAGTCTGATGCTGCTTAAGATGATCGAATCGGATTTTGAACTGTTATATAAAGCAGGAACAAGATATGACAAGTGCAGGGACATACAGTGTTAACTGGCACGGGACTAACGATAAGTGCGCAATAGTATTATCTCCAACAACAAAAGAAATACTTCCTCAGGCAAAGCAAAAGCCTGCTCAGGTTGTGCAACTCAACAACAACCAAGGCTCACAATCAACGTGAATAAAAATGCTGCATACATAACATAAGAGTTAATAATCCTAATCGGGTGTCTGCTAGGCGAATAAAGTCTAGCTGGGATGTCGTAGGCTAGGAAACAATGGCTGAGCAAGCGTCTCGTAGCCTAGCGAGGTCCTTAAGACTGTACGGCCAAATTACGTTAAATGACAGGGTGCTCTCTTGAGAGATCCAGATCGCTAGTATCTGGTTCTCTCCTGGCGACCCTCTCAAAGTCAAAGCAAAACGAGTTAGCACAGTGTTGGGTGGCAGAGGCAAAAGCCCTCACTCGCAACACAGTGCTAAACTCACAAGGTACACAGTCAGAAAGACAACCTAGGCTTCCTACGTATCCGTTGCGATTGTACAAGTTCAACAAAACCTGGTACACATCGGAAATCACAACATCAATAGCCTTACCCCAGTCTAGTATTAAATAGCCCAGCAGACAACCAAGAAATAGGTAGGGAGACACCGCGAGTGTGTCGAACCTCTACAGACAAAATGTTAACTTCAAAAATGTCTAACTAAACATGGAATATCTGAGAGCTTCAGCATATAATACGATGGCCGAATGTATGAAATCGTGCAGAACGAAAGGGGAGTTATGATGTTAAATAGATTGGAAGAATGAGAGGTAAGAAGTTGAGAGAGAGAGAATGTGTTCTATAGGTAGAAGTCGGGGATAGGTGGCAAGGGAGGTGTGAAGTGTATGCTGGTCAGGCAAGCTCTGAGCAAGGAAGACACAAAGGCAGCAGGGAGTGCGGGGGGACCACTTCGTGACACGGCAGGAGGGTGGTAAGGCGGCCAGCCACTCATAGGGCCCGGCCGTGGCATGACGTCACCGAGACAACGTGTAACACTACGCGCACTACCCTCTGCCTCCTGCACTTACTCACTCACACTCTCTAGCTGTATCATTCAGTCTTATACATTAAACATATAACTGATGATATAAAATATAATGCATTGTGACAGGCGAAAATAAAAACCACTTCTGTACTGCCTGTGACATGACGATTCACAAGAAAGAAAGTACAAGATTATAGATAGACTGTAGCCAAATTCATTGCCCTGGCGAGTGTTAGCGAGTGGACTAGCGAGCGGCTGAGCCCACGTGGCGTTCTGCTAAGCTGCAGGCGTCACAGTACACTATTATATAAATATGATAGACTTATGTTAAAGGTGGGAAATTATCATATTGGAGATGATTGACTAATATATTAAAGATGGTAGACTACTATATTAATGATGGTAGACTATTATATTAAAGATGCTATATTATTATATTAGAGATGGTAGACTATTATATTAAAGATGCTCGACTATTATAATAAGTATGGCATGCTAATATGTTAGAGATGGTAGACTATTTTATTAAATATGGTAGACTATTATATTAGAGATGGTATACTATTTTATTATATATGGTAGACTATTATATTAGAGATGATATACTATTACATTAGATATGGTAGACTATTATATTAGAGATGGTAGACTATTATAATAGAGATGGTAGACTATTATATTAGAGATTATATGCTATTATATTAGAGATGATAAACTATTATATTAGAGATGGTAGACTATTATATTAGAGATGATATACTATTATCTTAGAAATGGTAGACTATTATATTAGAGATTGTTATGCCCTGGTTTTATTCAGGATTAACTATTGCGTAAGTGAGTTCTGCAAGACTGGGATGGCTCGTTTCACATACATACATACGAGGGATCAATAGAACACGTTAAGTAGAATCACAGGATGATATTTGTAATACAGCTTTATTTATTGAACACACTCATGGTATAGAAAAAGAATCAATTCACTTTAGAGAACACGAGTAGGAGTAATAAGTTCAGTAGTAAGAGCTTGGTCTTTCTATTCTCCGAGCACAATCGTGGATCTGGATTAGAGTATGCACTGCCACTTCCGAATCTCGGGCATTATTCTTCCGATACGGACATGATAAGAAGTGATAAGAAAGTCACTCGAGGGGGGCACTGATTCAATTTACACAGTATCTGATGCAGTTCGTTGCTTTAGGCCTAAGGTTTTAGTTATCCTATCCGATTAAGTGGGGGCTAACGTTGAGTTTCGACTTTACACGATCTAGCAGAGTCAAGTAGGCAATTATTTATGTATACTTTTAGCCATTAATGCGCGGATGGGAATTCGTTACTGAGATAAATTCACATTTACGACCTATCCCTTAATTTGCAGGATCACAGAATATCTATACCGAAACATCCAATTTAGGAATAACTCGTGTCGTGGCTGCGGGTAAATACTGTCGCGGTAATTATATCGTAATACATTTACTAGAACGAATTCTCTGGCAAAAACATGGGACTCTAGGATCAAACTCGAAACACTCTTCACGGTTAGCGAATAACTCAAGGGTGAACACAACGGGTTAGTAACATGGTATCTCTACACTGATATTAAATACGGAATCGAGCCCGGTCAGATTATCTTCTTTCTCCTCTTGATCTAGTGTCGTCGGGGGCTCCTCGGCTGCTCCAGGGAGCCGTCCAGGGTGTCCAGTTGTGTGAAGAAGTTACAGAGGGGTCGGTTGACCGGTGATGAAGTTCAGTTAAGGTACTCTACTAGGATCTTAAATGGTCTGCTTCCTGGCTGGGCCAGAGGAGCATCTCATCGAACAAACGTAAGCAGTGTCGATGCACGGACTTTGCTTAACTGTCTCTGATCCATACGAGAGGTTCAATGAACCCAAAACACAGTAGATCTTTCTACCCTAGATCTCTGTGTATGTGTGGAGATATATATTTCGCTCGTAGGTCTCTATATAAACCGGCAGGTTGCCACGGTTAATAAAGATCCAGGAAAATAATAGCTCAAGTCCTGGTGTTCAGCTTGCGGGGTGCTGGTCGCCTCTCAGCAGGCGAGTAAAACAGTCTTCAAGCAGAGCGAGGTCCCGTTCGGCAAAAAGTTATGTTTGTACTTCCCCCGCTCTCCTCCTCTCGTTGTTTATATCGGGCAGGGTGACTCGGTGTTGCTGGGGCCATGGCTGGTGATTGTTCGTCATTGCTGGGGTGTTGGTTTCTGGGCAGGGCAATAGTCGACATCTGGCAATCTGGACCTCCGTTCCCAATGCTCTGAATTAGATACAGCGTTAGTTCACACACCGACATATAAGAATAATTAATTGCAGCTGCTATGGCAAGAGAGCCCCGTCGTGTTGTTGTTCACGGCGGCGAGGGGGAGGAGCACCTTGGCCAGACGGGTCAGTGGCTAATCGTTTGACTTGATAAGTAGGTTACTTTTAAAAGGAAGAGAAAAAGGGGGAGAAAGGTAAGTGAACAGTTCTCTCGTACCCGTGGGCCGTGGTGACGCAGGAATGACAAGTCCTGTCATAGTTCGATGGTGCCTGCACGTGTACACAGGTGGTTGCTAAGCGCGGGCGCCCTAGTGGTCCCGTATGTCGGGGTCGAGGAGGGGGCGGAGCAGGCATCCTGCCATGACCCGGCAAGGACTTGGCGGCTGAGCCTCCGAGTTAATTGGCCTGTTATTGTCGGGTCCACCTGGGCTAGGTGGAATACCCTTATGGTGACATGTGGACAAGGGAAGAGAATCGAGGGAGAGAGAGTGGACAGATAGTGGTCAACAATTCAGGCATGCATAATCAGGCGGCAGTGCCAATATCATTGTGATGGTGAGATACGGTTTCTTGGTCATGTACCTGGGGCAACACGCGAGGCAGGCATTGGCGCTCCCATGGCGTGGTCAGGTCGTCGTCTATCTATGCATAGCTGGGACACTGCCTGGTTGCAACGGGAAAAGGGGATAGGATTATGTGAACTGTAGTCCTAGAAGGAAGTGTCCTGACGAGGCGTGTAGAAGGTGTGTGGAGGGGGGCTAGAAAAGAAAAGCAGGCTGGATTATGTAATGCAAGGGTTAGGGAAAAATAGATTTTGCGAAGTGGCGGTTTCCTTATTATTCTATGGTTAGTAGGTCAGTCATCAGGTGGGGTTAGTATATTAATAAGCAACAAGTAAAATGAACATGACATAATCAATATCTAATTGGCACAGTTATATATTCATACCCCCTCATAATACAAAGTGTCAAGAGGTGTCTTTCTTCTTACTTTCCCAGCAGGGGATGTCATAGTTAAAGGTAAACATCCTCATTAATCATATATACATGGTCTGCAGTCATGTTGCCTGTGGCAGCTGTAGTTGGGTTTAGCCGTAGCTAAACGCACGTGAAATTAATACAACAGTAATTACAACAGTCACAGGGACATGCATACGACGCGGGCATTACAGCTTACGTCATCAAAAAGGTATGGGGTGGATATCATTTAGTACATACTTAGTTAGGGTTTAATAATGGCAGGGAGGAAAGAGATTTGGTTTGTATACTAGAAGAATGTGAGTTAAAAGATGTGGAACATGTGGATTGGTGTGGAGGTTTGGTCTAGAAAGGTTGGAGGTTGCCGTCTGTGGTCGGCCATTTTTGGGGTGGATTGTCCAGTGCTGGCTGCCGAGGAAGTAAGCTTCTAATTGGGCTGGGGGGACTAGGCACGAAAGGCGGGGTGTTTTGTTCCTCTCTCTCCGACCGTGTTGGTGAGTGTCTGTCTGTCTGTCTGTTGCTTTGGTAGGGTATGCACTTTAGTTACTTAGAAAAGGGGTAATGGGGCTTGGGGGTACACATACACATACTGACAATGCAGAGGGGAATCAATATAATAACTAGCATGGGTGCATACTTATACCGTCGTAAGGTAGAGACCAGGGGTGTCTTCCCTCCTTGTCTTCTTCTTAGAGGGCTGTCATAGTTAAACATATATATATATATATATATATCATAAATACAATAATACATGGTTTGCAGTTATGGCCGTCTGCAGGGTGATCAGAATTAAACATATATAAGTCAGCAGAGGTAATTCAATATAATAACCAGTATGGGGTACATACCTACACCTTCGTAATGTAGAGAGAAGAAGGTGTCTTCAGATCGCCTCGTTCCTGTACATGATGAAAGTATTATAGTCTGCAGGGTTAGTATCAAATTGAATATATACTTAGTGGGTATTCAAGAATGTAAGGAAATGTGGTTTGTATACTAGAAGGTTGGAAGTCAAATGACGTGTGCTTGGGGGGTGTTGTGAAGGGGTTGGGTGTAGAAGGGTTGAGGATGCACAGTCCTCCGGGAGGCTGGAGGTTGTGGCTTCTAGTCGGCCATTTTGGGGTGAGTTGTCCGAGTTAGTGGCTGGGGTAGTGACTGCCTTATATTGCAGGAGGTGACCTTGGTTTTGGGGATAATCCGGAAGGGGAGGAGCTTTTCGCTTCTGTCTCGTCTTGGTTGGGTGCTGGTGCGTCTCTTCTGGTCTACTGTTGGTGTCTTGGTTGTGTGTTGTTTCTCGAGGGTGCCTGTCGTTTTCTCGTCCTCCTTGTATTTTAGAGATGAAATGTTATTATATTAGAGATGGTAGACTATTATATTAAAGATGATATACAATTATATTAGAGATGGTAGACTATTATATTGGAGATGATATTCTATTAAATTAGAAATGGTAGACTATTATATTAGAGATGATAGACCATCATATTAGAGATGGTAGACTATTATATTAGAGATGGTAGACTATTATATTTGCCCATCTATATTTTCTTCTATAACTTGTTTCCCCTACTCCAACCCCTTTAACCCACTGAACCCCAGCGACGACAACGTGTCGTCAGCAATGTTTGTAACGGTAAACCCCAGCGATGACAACGTGCCGTCACAGGTACTCCGGTCCCAATTACTCCGGTCCTATGGCACCTAGAGGGCTCAGATTTGTATTGGAACTGCGTAAGTATCCCACACAACCTTGGCGATGGTTGAAAACTCTCAAAGTCCAACCGCATGCGCGTGAGCACGCAAAAACATGGTTTTTGGGTGTTTTTGCCTTCAATTTTTTACTCTTCTAAACTCCGTTTTCGGGGGCTCCGTAGGACCTAATTTTTTTCCTTTTTGATCGTTTTTTTGTGGTTTTTCCTTCATTCCTAACCCATTCGCTATTGTTTCTGGAAAAAAAAAAACATTTCAAATCTTGCCGGTCCCTGGTGGTACATTTATTTATAACTAGCTGGGGCTCAGTGGGTTAAGGCCCCCGCACACGAGCCACTCTGTGGCTGCCACTTTTTGTAGCGCCAATAACAAGTGAAGAGGGATGCTATATGAAACACTGCAAACGGACCACTGTTGGGTGGCAACCACAGGCTATTTCATTATGGATATCGAGGAGGTAGCACATGTCATGCCTGTGCGCCTTAAACAAAAATAAAAAATAAAAAATTAAACAAATAAAAACAGGAATACATACAAGAAAGTACTGGGCGTACCCGATAATCAGCCATATGCTCCTCAGGTGTCCATTTTATACCTTATATGAAGGCTTAACTCCTTGTGACTCATATGACGCGATAGCGTCATATGGAACTTATGACCAACGCGATCGCGTCATATGGACTTATCTACATGCCTCTCCAATAAGTCCATATGACACTCTAGCGTCATATGGAGCTCAGTAAGTCCGGTAAGTTAGATGAAGATCTGTCGGTTGGTGGCAACCCCAGGTTCCTCCGACAATTCTAACGGCCAGCAGTGTGGTTTTGACAGTTGTGTGGTGCAGTGGCAATGATACCGGGCACCCGCCTCCGTGGACTTACTGGAACATAATATGTCGCAAGGAGTTAAGAGGGTATTCAGAGAAGTTTACAAGCTATTTTAGAATGACCTGTGCTTCTTTTGATGACCTGCTGACTGCAACTAGCCCTTCAGTTTCACGTGTGAACACAAACATGAAGAAGTATGCACGAACAGAAGAAAAACTTGCAATTACTAAAGGGTGAGAATAGAAAAAAACACATACACATTGCACAAGAATTTTATTTAGAAAACGTGTTTGAAATTTGGGCTGCCCGAGCTGAGTTCCTAGGAGTATCAGGGAGTGACCCAGAGTGCCCATGGGTGCATGCGATCTTCCAAGAGCCATTACGCGAGTTTCCAGGACAGTGGACTCTTGGAAACTCGGCCTCACACATTATATGATTGTGCGATAATTAAACGCTTTTAAACGAGTTTGGGAAGGGTTAATTTACCACTTGTGAGTTTCATGCTATAAGGAAGTTGGAATCATAAACATCGATAATAATAAGAAAATGCAATTATAAGATAGGTTGCTGATAGATAGACAGTATGAATAATGTAATTTTATGTAATGATGACTGCGACCGAATTTTAGTTGGCAATTCTGCTAAATATGGATTTCTACAGCTCCAACTTCCTTATAGCCTCAAACTAGATAGTAGTCTATTGAGATGAGTTATCAACAATACAATGGAAGAAAGTACCACGTTCCTGATAGGGTTAATGTTGTCAAATAGGTTGGGCGAAAGATCTTAAGATTGCCAAACTAAGGGAGCGAACGTCGTGGAATTTCAAAACTAATGGGGCTAAGCATGAGGGAGAAGGGGTCCAGAAACAACTAATACCTCCCTATAAGTTTCAATTCTGACATCATCTTAATGTAATTAAAGGCTATATGTATACTCTACATTGTATTTAGTGTAACTTATTTTTTTATAAACATGTTGAACCCCTTGCAGATTATGACGCATTTTGTCAGCATATTTTGGTTATCATTAGATGAATATATACAGCTTTGGAAAAATTGTTAGGAAATAAGACGGTAAAAAACTGCCTCAATAAATCCTTTGATTGTATTATGCCTTTGCAAAATCTAAACAAAAATTGTCTATAAATAGCCAGGAAACAGAAGACAAATTATTAATTATCTTCTCCACGAATTGATTTGATCCATAAATGTTTACTTTTCCTCTTCCCTGATTTTTCCCTAAGGAAACTATTTCCAATGTTCCCCCTGAGCGGTCTTCCGTCTTCTCTCAATAGTTGTCAATGATTCGATTTTCTGGCTTGCGATTTATGTTATTGTTATCGTTTTGTATTTAGCTGTTCATATATCGGTTTATATAACCCGTGTTCTCTCTTTAGTCTGTTTAATGTATATATATATATATATATATATATATATATATATATATATATATATATATATATATATATATATATATATATATATACATTAAACAGACTAAAGAGAAAACACAGGATATAGACATATATATATATATATATATATATATACATTAAACAGACTAAAGAGAAAACACAGGATATAGACACTGATATATGAAAAGCTAAATACAAAACGATAACAATAAAATAAATCGCAGGAAAGAAAAACAAATAATTGAAAACTTTTGAGAGAAAACGGAAGACTGCTCATATATATATATGCTAGACGCTTCTGTCACCACGAAGGAAGGGCTGGTACATGCGCGGCGACGTGCTTGAGTGACCCCTGAACTACAACAACATTATACCTGCAACTCGGTTTCCCACACATCAACAACAACAACCACAACATCAACAATATCCTCCACTATTTCCAATATAACAGTAACGAAAATGTCCCTCCAACATAAATCCAATACCAGGAACTGTTTGCCACCATTTTCAAGCATTGCTGAAGCAACGCTTATATGAATAGGCCTAGTTGAAGCACCCATTAACATTTATATTTAGCAAGTCATTAGAGACAGGTTTAGTTCCAGAAGCTTGGAAGCTTGCAAATGTTGTTCCGATCTTCAAAAAAGGTGATGAATCAATAGCATCCAATTACCGTCCCATTAGTCTTACATCAATCATAGGAAAGCTACTAGAGTCAATTATTGCTAGGAAAATTAGAAACCACTTAGACACATTTAATTTAATAAATTCTTCTCAGCATGGATTCACTCAGGGACGATCTTGCCTTACTAATTTTCTTAGTTTTTTCTCAGAGGTATATGAAGCAGTAGATAATGACAAGTCATATGATATAATATATTTATATTTCAGTAAAGCTTTCGACAGAGTCCTCCATGAGAGATTGATGCGAAAGGTTGAGGCGCATGGAATAGGTGAGGCATTGTTGGGATGGATAAGGTCATGGCTAATTGGTAGGAAGCAGAGAGTCAGCATAAATGGTACCAAGTCAGAATGGGGAGCAGTCAAAAGTGGTGTCCCCCAGGGATCTGTATTAGGTCCTCTGTTGTTATATACATAAATTACCTTGATTTAGGTATAACTAGTAAGATAAGTAAATTTGCAAACAATACCAAAATGGGGAGAAAAATTGATTCAGATAGAGATATAGAGTGCCTCCAAAGGGATCTAGATACCTTACACGAATGGTCAGTAAATTGGCAGATGAATTTTAACATAGACAAATGCAAGGTGTTAACCCGGGAACTGCAGGGAGACTCTTAAGAGTTCCCCCGGCGGACTGCGGGGAGACTCTTATGAGTGAGTGAAAAAAAAAATCAACTTTTGACATCGAAAAAAAAAAAAAAAAAAAAAAAAAAAAAAAAATGGCCCCTGGGCCATGCAAAATCTCAGTCCTCTACCTCCCCTCCTTCCCCACTTTCCTCCTCTCCTTCAGTTATCACCTATTTTCCCTGTTATTCCCTTATTCTGAGGTATATTTTCGTGCTAACATTAGCGAGTTGCAAGCAGGGTGTTGTCATCACTGATGGCAAGCGAGTGCAAGAGAGAGAGAGAGTATCGATCGACTGTGTCTCAGTGGCCTTGGGGGAAATTGGGGGGAAAGCAGCTTGCCTCACCCATACATTATACAACTCGCGGGCTATATCTCCGATTTTGACCATCCAAACGCTGTTTTCACTCGTTTTATTGTTGTTTCAGGTTAATACCTTTATAATCAACCCATAATAGGCGCATATGGATAAGTATTAATGCTATTAATGGCACAATTAATATTTTAGTGACGGAAACACCTCAAATACGTCAGCACAGGGGGACGTTTCCAATTACCCCCATGCGCACTTCAGAGGTTAAAGATAGGGAAGATGCATTCAAATGTTAAATATAAACTAGCTAATATGGAATTAGAAAATTCAGATTGTGAGAAAAATCTAGGTGTGTTTGTTAGCAATGATTTGAAGCCTAGAAAGCAGTGTATAAGCATTCGTAACAAGGCAAACAGGATTATCGGGTTCATCTCTAGGCGTGCGAGTAACAGAACTGCTGATGTTATCTTAAAACTTTACTTGTCATTAATGAGACCCCATACGGATTATGCTGTTCAATTATGGTGTCCTTATTACAGAATGGGCATAGATTCGTTGGAGAGAGTACAGCAAAGAATGACAAAAATGATTCATAATGTTAGAAATCTACCATATGAAGATAGGTTGAACAAATTAGACTTACATTCGTTAGAAAGACGCAGAGTTAGAGGGGATATGATAGAAGTGTTCAAGTGGGTTAGTGGGATTAATAAAGGGGACATGAAAAATGTACTAAAGCTCAATGATAGCGAAATAACTCGAACAAATGGTTTCAAATAAGATAAATTTTGTTTCAGAAAGAATATAGGCAAATATTGGTTTGGTAACAGAGTTGTAGATAGGTGGAATAGGCTACCGAGTGTTATAGTGGGATCAAGAACGATAGGGAGCTTTAACCCACTGAGCCCCAGCTAGTTTATAAAAAATGTACCACCAAGGACCAGCAGGATTTGAATTTTGTTTTTTCCAGAAACAATAGCGAATGGGTTAGGAATGAAGGAAAAACCACAAAAAAACTATCAAAAAGGCCAATAATTGGTCCTACGGAGCCCCCGAAAGACGATTTTACAAGAGTAAAAAATTGAAGGCAAATACACCCAAAATACCGGTTTTTGCATGCTCACGCGCACGCGGTTGAACTTTGAGAGTTTTCAACCGTCGGCATGGTTGCGTGGGATACTTACACAGTTCCCATACAAATCTGAGCCCTCTAGGTGCTATAGGACCGGAGTAATTGGGACCGGAGTAACATGGACGCAACGTTTGAGTCGCTGGGGCTTAGCGTTACATACATTGCGGACGCAAATGCTGCGTCGCTGGGTCTCAGTGGGTTAAGATAAAATTAGATAGGCATATGGACGAAATGGGTTGGGTGTGAGGGGGATCTATCAGGTGTGGCGAGTCCGCGCTCTGTAGACCCCCGTTTTCTGACCTCTAACCGTTTCGGTGAGGTCAGTCCTAATGGTGTTAGTGAACTGGACTTTATAAGCCCAGCGTATAAGGCCTTATAATTAGGGTTAGGTGTGCGAGGGTTCTGCCTTGTTTGGGCCAATCGGCTTTATGCAGACTCACATTTTCTTAAGTTCTTATGTTATATATATATATATATATATAATATATAATTATACAGTATATATATATATATTAATATATATATATATATATATATATATATATATATATATATTGCAATAGACTAGGGGTCACAATCATACTTTTTCGAGGAATGTGTGTTTATTTTTCCTCTACCCCGATTTACCCTGAGGAGTCAATTCTCAATATTGCCCATTTATTCTGCCCACGGGACCATCTCACGTTTTCTATCTCCACTTTTCTGTTCCATTGTATTATATCTGTTGTACATTTTTGTTTGTTTTATTAATTTGTGTTTAGGCCCTATACTTAATCATTTATAAGTTATTTTTAAAGCCATCACTTTCTTTATGTTACCCTTTATCATAAGTTTGTTCGTCTGTTTCCTCTTTCCGGATTCAACCCTGTGGAGTCAATTCCCAAGGTTGGCTTGTTATTCCGCTTTGAGCTATCTTATGATTTCGCTCTATAGTTCTGTTCGCTGTTATCTTTTTATTTATAGAAACGTATTGTTTATTATTATTTCTATTTCGTGTTGATACACATATATGTTTATGATTGTTATATTATCATCCGTTTCATCACAGTGTTATTGTGCACGAGTTTACTTTCTTCCTCTTTCCTCTTTCCTGATTCAACCCTGAAGACTCAATATCCAATGTTGGCCATTTGTTTGTCTGCTCTGGGATATCTCCCGTTTTCGTTTTTCGTTTTTTTCTCCGTTTGCGTTTATTTGTTAAGGGGCCCTCACACAGTCAGGAGTGCGAGCTAGAGTCACTAAGAGTAGGGGAAAATTTGGAGTCGCTGGACTATTCTCGGTGAATATCGATGATTCCTAGTGACTAGCGACTCCTGTTAGACTCCCACTCGCTCGCGGTGAAAATCGATGACACCTAGTGACTCAAGCGACTCCTAGAGACTCCTGTTAGACTCCCACAAGCTCGCACTCCTGACTGTGTGAGGACCACTTTAGTGATATATATTTTCTTTAGATTATTATGATGTCTATATACTTGTCCTTTTATTTATCAGGATATGTTTAAGACCACCCGTTTTTGTTCACATTACTCCTTCTCATGGGTTTGCTCTATATTTACCTTTATATGAATATTTTTGTGACATGACCCAGCCAGGGCTCGAACCCAGGCCAATATTGCAGTACTTTAACACCTTAACCACTAGACCACCGAGGAGCTTAATATCAATGGCTTCATTTGAAATCAATTCCATCCACCACTACCCGCTCCGACTCATGGTCACGTAGCTTGATGCCATACATACATACACCTTACACAAAAACACTAGCAACTAAGTAGTAAAATAGGATACTTGTCATCTGGGGCACAATGATGTGTTTAAGACCTCCCATTTCTTTACAATACTCTTTCTCATGGGTCTGCTCTATACTTATCCTTATATGTCAGATGATATGCTTAAGACCACCCATTTCTTCACATTACTCTTTCTCCTCGGTTTGCTCTTATTTTTCATATTTCTCGAGTAGCCATATCCCAATGTTGGTCACTTGTTCTTCTGCACTCAGTTATCTCCCACTCTGTCTAGTGTTTGTCTTTGCTTCCCATTTTCTTTAGTAACTAATTGTTTGATTTACTTTTATTGCATTTTTTGTTCAAGTTAATAAACTTGTTAATGCATTGTTTAATATTCTGATAATTTTTAAATACATCAACGATAGATAATGTCTCCCTTCAATCCTGCTTCAACCCTGAGGAGTCAATTCCCAATGTTTTCCACTTGATATTCTGTTCTGATCTATCTCCCGATGTCGCTCTCCGGATCTTTTCTCTGTTTGATATTTTTTGTTAGTGATTTATCTATGAAGAGTAATATATTTATTCTCCACGTTATTTATTTGTGTTAATACTTATCCATTTATTTATCAAGATGTTTTCAATATAATCCATATCTTCACATTACTGTTTATCATGGGTAAGCTCTTATCTTTCCTCTTTCCTGATTCAACCCTAAGGAGTCAATATCCAATGTTGGCTACTTGTTATTCTGCTCTCGACTATCTCCCATTCTATCTAGTCTTTATCTGTGCTTTCCATTCTCTACCAATTAATTCATTTACGTATTTGTAGTATATATCTTAGTGTTCAATGTAACCATTTCGGTACCAGCGACATCCTTTTCGCTATATTCTGGCTACTACCGGTATTAGACGATTATATTTAGCTTAGGAAGGACGACTACCAATTAAAAGGCTACATACTATCTCAATTAATCCTTTTAGCTACCATATATCATTCCTAGGCTTTATTAAATCGTCTAAATGTCGCTGAAATCAAATATAGAAATACGTTATCGTTACAGAAAAGGTTCATTTCTTTGTTTTCAATTTAATTCAGCAACATATTTCTTCCAGATATGTTTGCCTCTTTTCTCTTTCTGGTTCCCCTCCTAAACCTTTATTCCCACAATCCTCACCACTTTAGTTTATTATTTGGTTCCAGGGCATCTCCCATTTTCTCTCAATAGTCCTTTGCTTCGTTTGCTTTTATATATCACGATTGTATATGTTTCAAATGTTGTGTTTATTTTATTTAGTGTTTATGTTAATATAATATTCAGCAAATCATACATGTACTGTATTTGTTGTTTTGTTTCACATGAGTCACCCCTGAAGAGTAAAATTCATAATTATGATAACACATATGCAATTTATCTCAGGGCTCCCTTTGCTTATTTTCTTAGTTTTCCTTTTTGTGTTATGGTATTGTAATCAGTATTGTATTGTTGGACACATCTATGCTCATCATTTTTGAAATGACAGGGCTGGCAGTGGATAACCTAATGCCAAAGGAAAACCCAAAACCATTTCCATCAACGGCAGGAACCACAAATCACCACTATCGAATCGCGTCCATAACCCGCCGGAAGAAAGACCAGAAACAGCCTTCCGGGGACAGCAACAAGGTACCACAGTCGCCCATAGCACCACACCAGGAGAGGCGCGTGGCTTACCCTACATATAATATACGCGGGGGAGGACATCCAACACAGTTTGTTGGTTTAATCCCCCGGGCGCCAGGTGAACAATGGCCATCCGCACCTGGACCAGACCTGGACTATACGAAGGAGGATTTTATGGTAACTAGACACCAACCTCCTTCATTCCTCTTCAACCACCCTGGCGTTTCAATACACCACTACCACAGCTAGTGCTGGGAATGCCACGGGACCAGAAGATAAGCAAGCCATTCCATACAAGCTTTTAAATAGAGAGAGACCTCCAACCATGTAAATTATTTATCACATGTACAATTAGACGTTAAGCTACTACCTTTCATTATTAATGAATAAAGCACACTATTCCCCATCTATTCATGTATGCATTATAATTTTAAGGCTTTAGACAACCAAGCAATAAATAAAAAACTATGTTTCCTATTCCTCTTGTTCCAGAAACCGCCGACTTGTCACTCTCCATAAAATCAAATACTACCTGGCCGAAAACAGGTTTGAGTTAGGCAAGTCGAGGCACTGTGTCCCATGGAGTTTCTGTGGGAGAGTATACGTGATCAACTTGACCGGATAGCATCATCCAAATGAGGCTAGCCAAAATCCTCTAAATCGTGCCCTGCAAGCAGAGACTGTGACCAGACGAGAGTGTGTGTGTGGAGGACGTCCCGAAAGTGACCCGCGTTAGTGCTACCTGTGTGGAGGTACCCCTGGACCTTCCCCCCTTGGCAACCAGACCAACACGTACCCCCGCACTTGGTCGCCCCGCATGTGTCAGATCTCTACAAGGCTAACCTCTGCTATACTCCTACCCGAAATTAAGTGCTTTCTGTTTTATTTATCGTGTATTGTGATTATTGCAAGGTTGTGTAGGATATGTTATGTGTTCCATTAACGTAAACACCAGAGCTATTTTATTCTCTCCTTAGTCCCTTTATTACTCGTGTCGTGAGTACAGTACAAACGCTATCCTGGGATTGATCTATATATATATATATATATATATATATATATATATATATATACTGTATATATATATATATATATACTTAATAATATATATTCATCAGGAATAAGACAATGAGTGAGGCAGCGAACAACATCTTTATTTTTATATTTTCAAACGTTTCGACATATTCTAAATGTCATCATCAGTGATCTAATAGTTAAAGAGATTCAAAACTATTAGAAATTAATTAGCATATATAGGTAACACATTTAGCAAAGGGTAACATTTATACAATTGAAAGGGGTGCGGCAGACAACATATTATTTAACTGGGGCTTGTTAACTTTGATATATATTGATTCAAGAGTTCTCAAATCTTTACTAGTTGAACTGTCAACTATTTTGAAGGAGATTATATATTTAATCCTTCCATATCTAGGAGAATTGTCAACTCATATTCAGAAGAATCTTACCAGAAGTTTACAACATTTATATCTGCAAATCAATTTCAAATTTATTCATAAAAATTCGTAAATATTATTTTTATTAATCTCACCACCACACCCCCAATGAAATTAATTAAAGTATATATGATCCACCGGGATTCGAACCCGGGTTATCACACACATATTTTTGCCACCTTAACCATTACACCACCAGGACGGTTGAAGGTTTATGCACACGCCTACGACTTATTATCCATTCTCGAATACTGGATATTAATCTAATCATGTTCATATTCCCAACCGCACTATGGTAGCCTACTGTTTAAGTGAGAGGAAAGAATATTCATGGGGCACAGATCATATAGACCGGCCTCTCGAAGAAATATCCCTAAACCTACTAATAATATTATTTTTATTAATCTCACCACCACACCCCCAATGAAATTAATTAAAGTATATATGATCCACCGGGATTCGAACCCGGGTTATCACACACATATTTTTGCCACCTTAACCATTACACCACCAGGACGGTTAAAGGTTTATGCACACGCCTACGACTTATTATCCATTCTCGAATACTGGATATTAATCTAATCATGTTCATATTCCCAACCGCACTATGGTAGCCTACTGTTTAAAATTAGTTCTTTCTTTTCATTTAAGTTAAAGACCAAATGCCTACTGATCTTCGTTCATCTATTGTCTATGAATTCACCTGCCCGAGTTGCCAAACTGGGTATTTTGGGAGCACTATTCGCTCTTTTAAAACGAGAATAGAGGAACACCTAGGTCAGTCCAGCAGAACAGGCGTCGGCTAAAGGCTCCTCCTCATTCAGCCGTAAGGGATCATGTTGAATCGTCTAATAGTTTAATTTCTAAACATCACTTCAAAATAGTTGACAGTTCAACTAGTAAAGATTTGAGAACTCTCAAATCAATATATATCAAAGTTGACAAGCCCCAGTTAAATAATATGTTGTCTGGCGCACCCCTTTCAATTGTATAAATGTTACCCTTTGCTAAATGTGTTACCTATATATTATAATTCATTTCTAATGGTTTCGAATCTCTTTAACTTTTAGATCACTGATGATGACATTTAGAATAGTCGAAACGTTTGAAAATATGAAAATAAAGATGTTGTTCGCTACCTCACTCATTGTCTTTTTCCTGATGAAACTACGATTCCCTAAGGACAGATCCATCTCGGATATATATTCTTGTATTACCATTAAGTTTATATATATCCGTTCGGCCCAATTACCTGCACACTACACGTAAATACTTTGAACACCCCTGACAGATCTGGTTTTAAGTTAATTAGGATCATCAGGGTACGTGTATCGGTTATAAATGTTCACAGAGAGTGTTAACTGTCGTGTCTCTAAATAAACCCCCTTTTATTTATGTTTCCTGGCTTCACACCCAGTTTAACCCTCTCTGACATATGACGCGAGTTTGAGCCTATTGGGGATACTTTTAACCCAGTGAGACCCAGCGTCGCACGTGATGCGTCGGCAGTGTTTGATCACCAACTCCCAGCGACGCATCACGTGCGTCCGACATATTAAAATCAGTTACGTGGCTCGTAAGGTAGGAAATGGCGGGAGAATAGGAGGGGAGGTACCGTAGTGTGTGTGTGAGCGGGCCAAGACAGCCGCGCGGCTGGTGGTGGTGGGCTTAGTGGGGATACTTTACACCCCTAGTTCACCGCCACTTTGAACCATCATTACTCCGGTCGTATGGGAGCTAGAGGCTTGAGATTTATGTGAGACACTCCTTAGGATGTATGCTGTACAATGCCATACTCAGTTTTCACCCTAGTGCTCCCGGGCGGGTGGTCATGCGGGGGAGACGAACTTTCAACCCCCCCCCCACCGCCCCCCAAATGACCAAGGTGATTTTTTTTATTTTTTTATTCATTTCTCACCATTCTCTTCCCTTTTGGCTCAACACATTTTGTTGATGCCCCCCCCCCAAAAAAAAAGTATCCGAGGTGATTTTTTTTTTTTTTTTTTTTCATTTCTCATCCTTGTCTTCCATTTTAGCAAACAAAAATAAGAAGTGAAAATGGCTTGGGACTGGGGTGAACAAAATATTATACTAGCCGGGGCTCAATGGGTTAAAGCCTTTGTTACCATGAGAGGTATTTAGAAACCTTTAGTTTAGTTACTTCAACCTCTGCAGTTGTCTTTGAGTTAGCTGTGGGCAGAAAACTAATTTTGGAGAGGTAATTATAAGAGTGAGAGAACTCTATTGCTTATTGCTAATCTGGCAACCTCTGCATCATATGAGTCTGAAGGGGTTAAACATTTAACTTGAATTCATAGTAATTCCAGTTCCCTGAACTGCGATTATTAAATCTAACGGTATACGTTAGTAGAGAATTAAAACCTCTCTCTTTATTCATAACTCATTAGTTATTTGTCTTTCAACCGATATTTCTATTTCATATATTCGATCTATTTGAGACATCGTGACCTCAGTATTTTGACCCTACACCGCGTCACCTATTACCATGCGTTAACTTTGACCCTTAGGATATCAGTTGTCCTGAGACTAACCGCTCTGTTAGCATTTATGCGATATTTATATACTCATCACCTGTTACTCAATTGTGATTTATCTATTATCAGTGTTAATTAATTATGCATCATCCATACTTAAAGAATATGATTATTCCTTCTTGAAGCAGGTTACAGAGTATTTTTCCCAATGAATACCACTCAACCCAGTACCCATTCATGTCCTATGATAAGTGCCCTGATCTAAAGTGAAATAAAAACTTGTGAAACCCAACAGTGTATTCTGTATCATTGGTAGAGATTGAGGAGATTCATAATTGTATATCTGGAGTAAGCTGTGTTCCTGCTGAGTGGTATAGTTCTTAAAAGCTATCCTAGAGTGGAAAGAGAGAACTGAAGTACACAGGCAAATATTATTGCCCAGCATAACAATTTTGGTTATCGTTAGACGAATTTACACAGTTTAGAGAGGATCGCTTAGATAGATTAAAATCAAACTAATCCTTTGGCAGATCCAGTCTAACATGCAGAATAATAACAACAATAGCAGCAACAATAACAACAATAACAATGAGAGAGAGACGAGCGATAGTATACCTCTCGTCAGTTCCTGACGGAGTTAACATGTCATGGTGTACTAGAGAAGTTTAAAATAACTTCTAGGAATCAATCGGTAGTCACAGTCACACAGAAAGTGTTTGAAATTAATACAATAGTTTATCTATAGTCACAATAAGATTAAGGAAATTGTCATCGTATACTGAAAGGGTTAATACGCTCTCTCTCTCTCTCTCTCTCAACTCTATAAAAAAATAAAAAATAAAAAATGCAAAAGCATACCGCGAGCCAAAGATAAGGTTGTTAACAATGTGTGTTAATGGTTGGTGGGATGTTAGGTACTGATTCAACTTCTTCTAACTCTATTTTCTTTCCCCGGGAACGGCGGCAAAGCTCTTAAGAAGTTTTACTGGGCAACTACGGCAAAGCTCGTAAGAGGGAAGGCCTAAATTTATTTTTTTTAAAAGGCCCCAGTAGCACTATTTTTTTATTTTTTCCCTATACCTCATATCACTCCTCCACATCCCCTCCTTCCCCCCTTTCTCCTCCCTCTTCAATTATCACCTATTTTCCCTGTTATTCCCTAATTCGTTGGTATATTTTTGTGCTAACATTAGCAAACTGTGTGGAGGATGTGCTTATGTGCCTAGCAAGTTTGTTGCACAAGGGAGAGTGTGAATGAGTGAGGCAGTCAGGCTTGAGGCCTCGTGAAGGGAGGGGTTGCCTCAATTTGCTCCATAATTCATGAATGGGCTGCTCCATGTTTATTCACAATTTTGACCAGAAAAGTGATATTTCCACTTGTTTTATTGTTGTTACAGGTTACTATCTTCATAGTGAAGGTAAAATAGGTGCATATGAATAAGTAATAACGGTATTTATCGTAAAATGTCGATTATAAGCATGAATGGAGCCTAATATGCTCGCCCAGAACAGTGGTGTTCAATACACCCAGCTCGCCGTTTATAGGTTAATGGTTGGTGGGATGTTAGGTACTGATTCAACTTCTTCTTCTAACTCTATTCGCTATACGACACACACACACACACACACACACACACACACACATCTCTCAATATTTTTAAGTATCTTTTCCATCTGACCTCTCTTAGCAAGATCGATTTCCCGCTCTTGCTAAAACAACTTCCCAGAAGTTAAGTGTGGTCAACCGCGTCCATGGGTTATTCACACCTGCTCAGCTTCCTGCTCTGTCTACTCTTGTTAAAACAGCTTTCCAGAAGTTTAGTGTGGTCAACCACGTCCGTGTGTTCTTCACAACCGCACAGCTTCCTGCTCTATTCACTCTTGCTAAAAAAACTTCCCAGAAAATAAGTGTGGTCAACCGCGTCTGTGTGTTCTTCACACCCGCAGTTTTCTGCTCTGTCCACTCTTGCTAAAACAGCTTCCCAGAAGTTTGGTTGGTCAACCGCTTCCGTGTCAGTCATGAGGTGAGAGGCGCACGAGACATACACCATCTCTCTTCGAAGCCTGAAGGCAGACTGATCTCTCTCTTTTGCTGTCTTTCTCTTCCCATGCTCTCTTTATGCGTCCCTGATGACCTTGAAACCGGGTGAGAAATATTGGCGCGGTAAATAAACCGATAAGCAAGGTAATAAGAGGAAAAATAGGTAATAATTGAAGGGGGGAGGGGGAAAGGAAGTGGGGTTGACAAATGTTGAGGAGTGATAGGAGGTATGGAGAGGAATTATCTCACTTAATCACATATTCCTTTGTTTCGAGTGATTTGGGGGTCTTTTAAAAGTGTTTTTTAGGCCGTCGATCTTAAGAGTCCCGTCACCTTCGCCCTGTAAAACCTCTTAACCTCTTAACTGCGCAGCTATGGTATTTGAATGTGCCCGCGGTGCGAATTTATTCTGATTCATTCTTGACTAAAATCGTTAATTTACCATATCTATAATTAATACTTATCCATATGTGCCTATTTTACCTTTAATATGTAAACTGTAATATGTAAACTTTAACTGCCTTCGTGGCACAATGCATAAGGTGTTGATATTCGGTGTGAGCGTCCTGGGTTCGAATCCACGGACTGCCACATATGTTTGTAATAGTTCATTAATCAATTTTAGGAGTAGAGTTGGTTGTTGGATAGAACATAATATATGAACATATGGACATGGGAAACCAATAAAACAAGTGGTAACAGCAATTGGCAGGTCAAAATTGTATATTTTAGCCCCGCGGTCGTAATCTGGCCTTGAGCAGTGAGAGATTAACACCCTCACTCTCTCGTGTCTCGCGTGGCAGTGAGAGACCAGGGGAGGTTTCAGACTGGCTTGGAGGGTCAGAGTTACACTCCTCCACCCTCCTCCCTCTCTCCCACCCGTCCTCCCACGAAAATACTCTATAAATATCGGGAATAATAGAGGAAATACCTGATAATTGAGGGGAGGGAGGAGGAGAAAGGGGGGATGGGGGTTGGGACACATGTGTAGGAGTGGTAGAAAGTAAGGGAGGGAAATTGTCTTACTTAAACACAAATTGATTTTTTTTAGTGCCACTGGGGTGTTTTAATTTTTTTTTTAGGCTTAGGATCTTAAGAGTCTTCCCGCAGCCGCCCAATAGGATCTCTTATGAGTCTTCCCCCAGCTGCCGGGTTAAGAGTCTTCTCGCCATTCTCGAGTTAATCTGACTTTCCCTCATCCTATGACTTCAACTGTTTCAAGCTCTGTGTGTTAACCCGTACAGCCCCAGCGACGCGCCTGACGCGTCGGCGATGTATGTAACGCACAGCCCCAGAGACGCGCCTGGCGCGTCGCCCCAATTGCGCCGACCGTGACCTCAGGTGTAGCCACTCAAGAGGGCTCAGATTTGTATGGGAACTGTGTACGTATCCCACGCACCCGTGCCGATGGTTGAAAACTCTCAAAGTCCACGTGCGTGCGCGCGAGCGCGCAATAACCTGGTTTTTTGGGATAATTGCCTTCAATTTTTTACTCTTATAAAATCCGTTTTCGGGGGCTCTGTAGGACCATTTTTTAAGCTTTTTGAGCGGTTTTTCGTGGTTTTTCCTTCATTCCTAACCCATTCGCTATTGTTTCTGGAATAAAACCATTTTTTGAAAACCGGCCGGGTTCTGGTGCGCAAACATTACAAAACTAGCCGGGGCTCCACGGGTTAAGACTTTTTAAATCTAACATACCTTGAATTCACACTTATGTCACTCTTTCAACTTTGGGAGGTTAATCTATTTAACAGCCAGCTATGCCTTTTGTCTGTTTCATGTACAATAATAGAAAAAAAGAGAAAAGAAAACAAACGCATACACACAGACACACACACACACATTCACTCACTCTCTCTATTCTCTCTCTCTGTTTCTCCCATTTTCGTCTCCTGTTTTTGTGTTAATCCTTTTGAATACCGGACCACCTCCTTGGACTAATTGGACTGTGAGGTCTGTATCTGTAAAATTTAAAGTTGATGAGGGTCACAAGGCAGATTTACTCAAGCTCTTTTTCCGTTCGTTGGCTGCAGCATGGTCTGCGCTTGCTGTCTCTCCTGTTATACGAACACTTTTCATTTTTGTTTCGTTTATTGAAGGACATCAACCACCCAGCAGATGCCTTAAAGGGTTTGGGGTTCTGTACATTGTTCACTCGAGCCACAGCTGCATAATATTTCTTCGCCTTTTCTCTTATCATCCGTCCGTCTGTCGGCACATGATTCTTCTTTTGCCTCTCCAAATAACGCACTATCAGCTTCTCTGTCATCTTTAGGATGACATTTCCCACTTTAACCGATGCCTGAGTACCCTCTGCGGGGTTGCCCTTCATAATGTTAGCAATCTTCTCTCTATCTTTCCAAATGGTGCGAATTGTACTCTCGTTCACATCATGCCGTCTTGCCAACTCAACTTGTCTCTTTCCCCTCTCTAACTCCTTCACAATCTCGTACTTCTGTGCGTACGTAAAGATTCGGCGCTTCTTGGGCGGCATGGCGGCCAGGTATAAGTCACAAAAAAACAGGCACTTTGGGAACCACAGTATGTGTTACAACACACGCGGTGGGGTTGGGGTTGGGTTTTTGTGGCGAACAATGGTGGACTGGGGAAGGAGGCCGGGGAGGGAATGACATATCCGGACGAGCCGCAAGTGACGTCACTGGACCAGGGAGGGAGACGGAACAGCCTCGCTCGGCCCAGGAGAGAGAAAACTGCCCAGCTGGACCCCGTGTCAGTGTAAGTGTTGACCGTGTTAGCAAAATTATGGATATTTGGGGTGAACCGCATGCCACCAAATCCGCATTTCCAAAATGCGCGTTACCAGAGGATTGACTGTACTTTTATCAATGTTTCCTTTCTGTGATAGAGGATCCCCATTGATCAGCCACCAATCGTTCCCTTCCTGACCCAAGTAGTGCTTTTCTAGCCAATTTGGTAAAAAGTGTTCGGACCAGTTTCCCCTCGGAAGTATGATACTTCACTGGATATTTTTACGGCAATATAGAAGAAAAATTAGGATAACCAAAAGATCATGTAGTAAGAGAGAGTGGCTATCTTTTTGTTTGGACGCCAGTTTGGTACCTCAGTTATCAAACAACAGAGTGATATTGTATGTTTGATCATATATAACGTAAATCCATGACTAAGCCATAACCAAGTAAACTCTGGAAGTCTCTTCCGCAATCTGTGTTTCCCTCATCCTATGCCTTACACTGCTTCAAGCTCCGTGTGTCCAGACATTTTGACTCTAACATTCCTTGAATTAGAACCTCTATCACTCTTTAAACTTAAGGGAGGGGAGGGGGGGGGGGAGGAAGGCACTTGCTACAGGCAGCTTTGCCTTATGTTTCCATGATGCAAAAAAAAAATATATATATATATATATATATATATACCGGTATATAAATATACAGTATATATATTTTTTTTTTCTATGAGAATGAGGGAAACAAAAGCCATAACTGCTTGCAGCAAGTGCCTCCCCCAGAGTTGAAAGAGTGACAGGGCCAAAATCAAGGGACGGTCGAGCTAAAATGCCTGGACACACAGAGTTTGTAACAATTTAAGTCATAGGAAGAGGGAAAGACTGATTCTGGGAGAGAGTTCCATAGCTCAGCAGTTGAATAGAAGAAAGCCTGAGAATAGGGTTTCACTTTTGAGTTGGAGAGTTTTACGGAGTAGGGGTGGGATTGTGTTGCAAGGCGGGTACTATGTACCCTACGTAGAGGAGGTGGTATGCACTGGGAAAGCTCCGAGGAACACTGATTATTGAAGTAGCGATAGAATAGCGAGAGAGATGCAACATTGCAGCGAAGAGAGAGAGATTGCATATAGTTGGTGAGTGGACGGGAGTTAATGATACGAAAGGCTTTCCTTTCTAATTTGTCTTGGAGTGCGGTGTGAGAGGATCCTCCCAACACATGTGAACAATACTCAATACAAGGACGCACTGTGCCCCTGTACAGGGCAAGAAGCTGCGCAGGGGTAAAGAACCCCTTGAGGCGGTTGAGCACACCCAGCTTCTGGGAGGCTGCCTTAGCGAGACTTGTAATATGGTCTTTCCAAGTGAGAGCAGAAGAAAAAGAGACACCGAGAACATTGAGAGAAGATGAAGGGTTGATTTTTGTATTTTTGAAGAATATGGGATAGTCCTCTGGAGGTTCCTGACGGGTACTAAGATGAATAAATTGAGTCTTGGAAGCATTAAATGCAACAAGGTTTTCTCTACTCCAATTGGAAATAGTAGCTAGATCAGAAGATAAGTGTTTTTTGGGTTCATTACGTTTGCTTTTGAGGGACTGCTGGCTGGGGCGTTCTGGAAAACTAATTGAGTGGTGTAAGGTAGAGTCATCTGCACATGAATGGATGGGACTGGATGTACAGTTGAGAAGATCATTTATGAAAATTAGAAAGATAATATGAGATAGGACAGAACACTGGAGTTGATAGGATGAGGAAAAGAGTGATGGCCGTCCACAACCGCAGCTATGGAACGGCCGGAAAGGAAATTAGAGACAAAGGTACAGATGGAGGGACAGAAACAGAAGGAGGGCAGTTTGGAAATTAAAGATTTGTGCCAGACTCTATCGAGGCCTTCGATATGTCTAGTGTAACAGAAATATATATATATATATATATATATATATATATATATATATATATATATATATATATATATATAATATACTGTATACATATATATATATATATATATATATATATATATATATATATATGTATACAGTATATTATATATATATATATATATATATATATATATATATATATATATATATATATATATATATATATATAAACAAATTGTACCAGTATTACCGAATGTTTCATAGTGGTAAGATGCCGACTACCACAGAGAGTAGCCGCACAGTCAAACTGTCTGTCACAGATTACGTTTTGCCGAGGGGAAGATGTTAAGAGGATACAAGAGCCAGGTGTACAAGTTTTATTATTTAACTGGTAGAGCGATATGCATTGGTGAGTTTATTTGTACAAGTATAATGCATCTAGAACATAAATCATAAATCGTGAAAGCAATAATACAGTAATCAATATGTATAACACGGAAAAGATACACGTAACATATACATTACAACACGTAGTTTAGAGACGTAATAATGGTAGAGACTCCGACTTAGACTCATTGTGTGGGGAATTCTCTAACTAGATGTTAGTGTAAGTTTAGGTATGGCAGAGCTTTTCCCTTATAGTTACGCAGAGGCCTAATAACCTAGACTCCTAGAGGTTAGACGGATGTGTGACAATATAACTATAGTGGAAGAATTAATGTTACCCCACTGAGCCCCAGCTAGTTTATAATAAATGTACCACCAGGGACCAGCTGTTTCTGATTTTTTTCTTTCCAGAAACAATAGCGAATGGGTTAAGAATGAAGGAAAAACCACAAAAAAACGATCAAAAAGGTAAAAAATTGGTCCTACAGAGCCCCAGAAAGTCGATTTTACAAGAGTAAAAAATTGAAGGCAATAACACCCAAAATACCGGTTTTTGCATGCTCACGCGCATGCGGTTGGACTTTGAGAGTTTTCAACCATTGGCATGGTTGCGTGGGATACTTACACAGTTTCCATACAAATATGAGGCCTCTAGGTGCCATAGGACCGGAGTAATTGGGACCGGACCGGCCAGGACGCATGGTTTGCGTCGCTTGGGTTTAGCGTTACATACATTGTGGATGCAAACCCTGCGTCGCTGGGGCTCAGTGGGTTAAGGATAGTGGGTGCGATATTTAATAGGCAAATGGAATATGAATTAGCTACGGTAAAGGGGACCTGAAAGCCAGGTCTCGACGATAAAAGTGTCACTATATATATACAGCGCTAACTTGGACTAACAGTTTTTCAAGAAGCTTGAGAGCATTCGAGGTCCTACAGCCAGCAAGCAGTTTAGGTCTTCTTGCTCGGGATTAGCCGTTGATGCAAGAAGTCGAGCCAGAGGGCACCTGTAGAAACTTAAAAGCATTCAGATCTCAGGGAGGGGGATGAGATAATTTCCCTCTACCTGGCCTAAATACCTATTCACTTTTTCCAGGTGCTCTCTGATGCAGGGGGCGTGTCATGGAAAAATGGCACGGTGAAGCGTTGGTCTGTTGGTGTGTAGTAGATCGGTGTGGTTCCAACGAGGGGGGTAGGTGGGACAGTACTGGGAGAGCCCTCCTGATTCGCCGCAGGATCCCCTCCATCAACCAATCGGGCGGTGGCTCTGATGATGACGTTAGCTCACTGGGGTTGGTAGAGGTTCCTGTCGCCCAACATTTGGTCGTCAGACAAGTTGGAAAGAATGTTTCAAACTCCATGTTCGACATTGTGAGACATAGATACAACAATGTATGCAACAATGTTTGAATGAATATTGGAGATATGTTGGCAACAGGAGTCGAATTGGTGAGGGTGTCTACACTTGGTCTGTGTAGACGGGAAGATCATGTCAGCGTGCGAAGACGCCTTGGCAGCAGCTGCTGCTGTAGTTATTTTGTAAATAAATAGGTCTGTGTCAGGGTAAATAAGGCCAGTTCCCTTATCCCTTAATCCAAAAAAAAAAATATTGTATACCAGTATTTCCAATTGTATAATGGTTTATGTGTTCAAAGTATTACATTGTATATGGGGCAGAATAAAATTAGCGAAGTACAATATTATGCATACTGTATATTCATACCTCCATTCCAGCGTCAAAAGTCTTGTGTGGCATGTGTTTGTCGGCCAAAAATATCATGCTTTTGAATCCAAACCACTGGCTTATGTAGGTGTCATCGGCTCCATTGCCAGATTTCGTCTCCTTTGTTTTTTTAAGCTCCCTTCTGAATTGTGGAAATAAGTTTCTAACTTTTTTTTTCGAGCTCAACCCTCTCCACCTTCATATTTTCGGCGATGTTTCGCCATGCATCGGCCCTCTTAAATTTGTGTTAATAATGAGCGTGGGTGGGATCCCACAGTAGATTGTACCTACGGTAACAATCAATTAAATGTACCGTCTGTTCCCTGGTCCAACCCATTATTGCTCCGTAGTCCTGAAGCCGCCGCTGTTAGTATGAGTGTGTGTGTCTGCCCAGATGTTACACAACCACGTTGACTCGTCCACACCAGGATTACCAATATATCGTCTACAAAGTTGTACCAACATGTCTGCAACTTTGTCTCCTTTACAACTTAACAACTTGTTGCCTACAATGCTGTGTGATGTGTTGTCGACATGTTTTGTTGCCAGTGTGGATGCACCATAAGGGTAGGTCTATTGGTAATCTTCTTTCACAACTTACTAACTCTTGCTCATCCTCCTTTAGGGACTTCGGTAAGACCTTTTCTATAGCGCTAGACATATCGAAGGCCTTCGATAGAGTGTGGCACAAATCTATAGTTTCTAAACTACCCTCCTTCGGTTTCTATCCCTCCATGTGTGCCTTTGTCTCTAATTTCCTTTCTGGCCATTCCATAGCTGCGATTGTGGACGGCCATTGTTCACTTCTTCACTCTATCAAATCTGGTGTTCCTCAGGGTTCTGTCCTATCTCCCATTTTCTTTCTAAAAATTATCTACTCAACTGTACCTCCAGTCCTATCCATTCATAATTATGCAGACGAGTCTACCTTACAGTATTCAATTAGATTTCTAGAACGCACCCAGCAAGCAATCCCTCAAATACAAACGTAATGAAACCATAGAACACTTATCTTCTGATCTAACTACTGTTTCTAATTAACCTACCCGCGGCGAGACTCCGATTCGTTAAACGTCGTGAGGGGCGAAGCTATTGCATTAATTTTTGACGAAAATCATCATTATCCGATAAATATCATTACAGTATTACTTATTCATATGCGCCTATTTTATGTTTAATATGAAGATAGTTATATGTTACAATAATAATACAAGTGGGAATAGTATTTGGGGGGTGACAAAACACAAAATATTGCCGAGCGTTTCATTAATGGAGTTGACAGAGAGCAAAACTGCACCCTCCCTCCACTAGCTCTCGAGCGAGACTGGAGGTAGTGCGGGCTAGTCTCTCTCTCTCTCCTCCCTCCACACCCCTCCTTTTCGACCTTGAAACCAGGTAGGGAGTTTTGGCACCATAAATAAACTGATAATCACATGAATAAGAGACAAATAGGTGATAATTGAGGGGGGGGGGAGGGGAGGGATAAGGGGGGAATTTGGACACATGTGGAGTAGTGATAGGATGTATGGAGAGGAATTATCTCACATATTTACACATTCCTTGGTTTTGAGTGACAGGGGGATGTTTGGAAAGGCATTTTTTAGGCCATGGCTCATATGAGGACGCTCGCCCTCCTAGGGTTCAGACTAATATGAGGACGCTTGCCGTTTATGGGTTAAGGCACAGAAAACCTTGTTGCCTTTAACACTTATGGTGCGTCCACACTGGCAACATGTCAACAACACATAACACAACATTGTAGGCAACAAGTTGTTAAGTTGTAAAGGAGACAAAGTTGCAGACATGTTGGTACAACTTTGTAGACAATATGTTGGTAATCCTGGTGTGGACGAGTCAACGTGGTTGTGAAACATCTGGGCAGACACACACACTCATACTAACAGCGGTGGCTTCAGGGACTACGGAGCAATAATGGGTTGGACCAGGGAACGGACAGTATATTTAATTGATTGATACCGTAGGTACAATCTACTGTGGGATCCCACACACGTTCATTATTAACACAAATTTAAGAGGGCCGATGCATGACGAAACATCGCCGAAAATATGAAGGTGGAGAGGGTTGAGGCCATAATGTGTTTTACTATCTATCTATCTATATGCTCAGGCCCAATCCCCATTTTGGGGGTAGCCGACTCAAGACAGAGCAAGAACAGGGAAAACACAAAAACAACATAAAACAAAAAATAAACACAGATAAAAAACACAAACTCACACACATCCAGGTCACCCAGGAGAAGACCTAGAGACCAGGGTTACCAAGGTCGCTCCAGCACTCCCCCGGCCCCTGACCACCCGGAGAGGTTCCGATCTCGGCAGGCAGACATGCAGCGGAGCCAAAGCCACAAGCCATCCCACCACATTTCCAGGTACACCCTTCATATTAATCGTCCCCCCGGGCCAGGCGCCTGATGGACTATTATCTAGTCGAACTTGCGCCCGACCCCTTACTCCAAATGACCACGTGTTCACTCAACTATTCACAAGCATTCTCCATTCACTCCTGTCCACCACCACTTCCCCTGCCTGATCTATAGTCATTCCTCTATCATCCAAAGCCTTTCTTACACAGTCTCTCCATCTCAATGGGGGTCTTCCTGCCCTTCTATCTCCCCTTGTACCTGACTCACATATT
Organism: Paralithodes platypus; assembly: GCA_032716605.1. Taxonomy (NCBI): domain Eukaryota; kingdom Metazoa; phylum Arthropoda; class Malacostraca; order Decapoda; family Lithodidae; genus Paralithodes; species Paralithodes platypus. The sequence continues at coordinate 40,665,787 of CM064529.1, forward strand.
CTCTTTGTAAGCCTTTCATCTCCCATTCGTTCAACATGACCATACCAGCTCAGCACCCTTCTGTCCACTCTGGCTGACAAATGTTCCTGCTGCCCCACTCTCCTACGTATCTCTTCATTCCTCAATCTGTCTCTACGAGTAACTCCACACATACTCCTCAAGCAGCTCATCTCCATCACATCCAGCCCTCTTTTCTCCTTTTTCTTCAGAGCCCATGTCTCAGCCCCATACTGTTGGCACAACAATTCCTTGTTTTTTTTCCAATGTGTTTTTAGAAACTTAATTACTCAATTCAGGAGGGAGCTTAGAAAAACAAAGGAAAACACATCTGGCAATGGAGCCGATGATATCTACATAAGCCAGTGGTTTGGATTCAAAAGCATGATATTTTTGGCCGACAAACACATGCCACACAAGACTTACGACGCTGGAATGGAGGCAAGGATATATGCATAATATTGTACTTCGCTAAGGTTATTCTGCCCCATATACAATGTAATACTTTGAACACATAAAACATTATAACCTTGGAAATACTGGTATACAATATTTTTGTCTTGGATTAAGGGATGAGGGAAGTGGCCCTATTTACCCTGACACTGACCTATTTATTTACAAAATAACTACAGCAGCAGCTGGTGCCAAGGTGTCTTTGCACGCTGACGTGATCTTCCCGTCAACACAGACCAAGTGTAGACACCCTCATCAAGTCGACTCCTGTTGCCAACATATCTCCAACATTCATTCAAATATTGTTGCACACATTGTTGTAGATATGTCTCACAATGTCGAACACGGAGTTTGAAACATTGTTTCCGACTTGTCTGACGACCAAATGTTGCCAGTGTGGGCGCACCTTAACCGTGCGGGCATATTTCCGCCTATTTCCACCATATTAGGGCTCATTCAGCCACTCCTGATTGATTAAGCAAGTGATTGACTTTTTTTTTTTTTTTTTTTCTATGTGAATGAGGGAAACAAAAGGCATAACTGCCTGCAGCGAGTGCCTCCCCCAGATTTCAAAGAGTGACAGGGCCGAAATCAAGGGACATTCACGCTAAAATGCCTGGACACACGGAGTATGAAGCAATTTAAGTCATAGGAAGAGGGAAAGACTGATTCTGGGAGAGAGTTCCAGATATCAGCAGTTGAATAGAAGAAAGTCTGAAAATAGCGTTTCACTCCTGGGTTGGAAAGTTGCACAGAGTAGGGGTGGGATTTTGTTGCATGGCGGGTACCACGTCTCCTACGTAGAGGAGGTGGTATACACTGGGAAAGCTCCGAGGAACACTGATTACTGTAGTAACGATAGAATAGCGAGAGAGATGCAACATTGTGGCGAAGAGAGAGAGATTGCAGAGAGTTGGTGAGTGGACGGGAGTTAATGATACGAAAGGCTTTCCTTTCTAACCTTTAAATCAAGTAATGCCACTTGAGAAAAACCTCACACAACCTACCCAGGATTCAAACCCTGGACCTTACGATCAACAGGCACTCGTGCTAACCACTACACCACACTGGCCACAAAAGAGGTCTTGCAACCTGGCAACTACTGTCACCCAGGATCTGTCTAGGTAGACATCCATCTACCAGTAGACGATTTTACACAAGATACCCCCTACCAGTGAAGCATAGAGGCAGCTCCCAGTCCGTGGGAAATCACAAACATACAATTTACAAATGTTTAAATCCAGTTGTTACAAACATTTTATGAATGGAGGATGCCTTTAGGCACATGGACCTTTTTGTTTTATCTGTGTTTTTCCTTCCTCCGTTCATTGTCTCTAAAAAAAAAAAAAAAAAAATATAACCTTTAAATCAAGTAATGCCACTTAAGAAAAACCTCACACAACCCACCCAGGATTCGAACCCTGGACTTTGCGATCAACAGGCACTCGTGCTAACCACTACACCACACTGGCCACAAAAGAGGTCTTGCAACCTGGCAACTACTGTCACCCAGGATCTGTCTAGGTAGACATCCATCTACCAGTAGACGATTTTACACAAGATACCAGTGAAGTATAGAGGCAGCTCCCAGTCCGTGGGAAATCATCTAACCTTTAAATCAAGTAATGCCACTTGAGAAAAAACTCACACAACCCACCCGGAAATCAAACCCTGGACCTTGCGATCAATAGGCACTCGTGCTAACCACTAGCACACATGAGAACAATACTCAATACAAGGACGCACTGTGCCCCTGTACAGAGCAAGAAGCTGCGCAGGGGTAAAGAGGCCCTTGAGGCGGTTAAGCAGACCCAGCTTCTGGGAGGCTGCCTTAACGAGACTGGTAATATGGTCTTTCCAAGAGAGAGCGGAAGAAAAAAAGACACCGAGAACATTGAGAGAAGATGAAGGGTTGATTTTTGTATTGTTGAATAATGAGGGATAGTCCTCTGGAAGTTTCTGACGGGTAGTAAGATGGATAAATTGAGTTTTGGAACCATTAAATGCAACAAAGTTTCGATACCCCAATTGGAAATAGTAGCTAGATCAGAAGATAAGCATTTTATGGCTTCATTACGTTTACTTTTGAGGGACTGCTGGCTGGGGCGTTCTGGAAAACTAATTGAGTGGTGTAAGGTAGAGTCGTCTGCATATGAATGGATGGGCCTGGATGTACATTTGAGAAGATCATTTATGAAAATTAAAAAGAGACTAGGAGATAGGACAGAACCCTGAGGAATACCAGAGATGATAGGAAGAGGAAATGAACGATGGCCGTCCACAACCGCAGCTATGGAACGGCCGGAGGGGAAATTAGAGACAAAGGCAGAGATGGAGGGACAGAAACCGAAGGAGGGCAGTTTAGAAATTAAAGGTTTGTGCCAGACTCTATCGAAGGCCTTCAATATGTCTAGTGCAACAGAAAAAGTCTCACCGAAGTCCCGAAAATTGGATGACCAAGAGTTAGTAAGATATGAAAGAAGATCACCAGTAGAGCGACCCTTAAGGAAGTCATACTGGCGATCTGAAAGCAGATTATGAGAAGAGAAATGCTTAAGAAATTTGGAAGCAAGATTAGTTTCAAAAGCTTTAGAGATACAAGAGATGAGAGCAATTGGCGCTAGTTGGAGGGTGGAGAGCGGTCACTCTTCTTTGGGACAGGTTGAATGTGAGCAAACTTCCAGCAAGAAGGAAAGACGTTAGAGGAGAGACAGAGACGAAAGAGTTTGCCTAGGCAGGGGGTCAGCACGGAAGCGCGGTTTTTAAGAACAACAGGAGGAACACCGTCCGGACCGTACGCCTTCTTAGTATTAAGCCCAGAGAGGGTAGAAAGTACATCTTTAGAAGAGATTAGGATATTAGGCATAAGTAGGAGAGAGGGGGTTGGAGAGGGAGGAATAGCACCGGAATCATCCAAGGTAGAGTTTCTGGCAAAAGTTTGAGAAAAGAGTTCAGGTTTGTCAGAGGAAGAAGTGATGGTTGTGCCATCAGAGTGGAAAAGGGGAGGGAAAGACGAGGAAGAAAAGTTGTTGGAGAGGTTTTTGGCTAGATGCCAGAAAGCTTGGGAAGAGCTTGAATTGGATAGTTCAGTGCATTTATTATTGATGAAAGAGTGCTTGGCAAGTCGAAGACCAGATTTGATTGTTGTGGACAGCAGTCGAACAAGCGTGAGTAAACTAAGATTTGTTTGCATTAGACTGAGAGAAAGAAAATGGAATGTACGCTTCCATGCCCGAGAGGATTAGCTCGGTAATACGTTCAGCACTCTCCGAGGGTCCTCGTCCACGGAAGCAGAAGTCATTCCATGGGAAATCAAAGAAGTACTGCCAGGGAGCCTCCCAGTCGGCAGCGCCGCCGGCTGGGAGGATCGGATGGCCGTACTGAAGAGATAGGACAGGTGACGGAGATAAGTTTATGGTCGGAGGAGCCCAAAGGAGAGAAAAGATTGACAGGGTTAGAAGTCAGAAATAAGTCAAGAATGTTGGGCCGATCTCTGAAGCGATCCGGGATACGGGTGGGTTGCTGGACCAGCTGCTTTAGGTCATTTATGATAGAAAATACGTAGGCTTGTTCACCAGGTTGGTCAGTAGAGTGAGATGAGAACCATTGGCGGTGGTGAACGTTGAAATCTCCTAAGATGGAGATGAAGGGAGAGATAGATAGAATGTGTTCCACTTTAGAGTTTAGATAGTAGAAGAATTTGGGAAAGTCGGTAGAGTTAGGGGCAAGATAGACAGCACAGAAATATTTAGTATGAGAATGACAGGATAGTTTGAGCCATAAAGTTGAGAATTCAGAGTAGTCGAAATCAGGAACATGAGAGCAAGTGAGTTTGTTGTGCACGTATGCACAACATCCGCCTTTGGCTTTGAAACTAGGATAGAGAAAGTAGGAGGATACAGAAGGCTGCTGGAAGTTGTTTCAGATACCTGGGTTTCGGTGAGGAAAAGAAGATCAGGTTTGGAGGAGGAGAGATGGTGTTTGACAGAGTGAAAATTAGAGGAAAGGCCGCGAATATTGCAAAAGTTGATAGTAAGAGTGACAGGCCGTGGTCCAGAGCATTTTGAGGGGTCGTCAGGGGAAGGTCGGGCATGTGTGGGGGTATTTATGTTCCCCCCCCCCACCCCTTTGGAGACTCCGAGGCTGGGCCTGCGTTCATACATATATTTTTTTTAACTAATTTTGAAGGAGGGAGTGTGGTGTGCATGTTAAGTGTAGTGACGTAGATAGGAGGAGGAGGTGTTTGTGAGAGCATGCTGGACTACTCTCAATGAAAGTGAGGCACAAAGGGAATCAGTAAAAGAGGCCAAGCAAATGAAACAGGAGTTCCAACGATTCCTTATCAAATGCTTACAGCCTCTCCGGGTATAGCCCTGTTCGATTGGTGCCTACAATCTACCCCCATTATTAGACATATATAGACATTATAGACATATTAGTTGACTTGTACGACACGCAGTAGGACCCGTGGGGTATATTCTTTTTTTCCTCCACCATAAGATGGAGGCCCCCTTACCCCCAGGGGTAATTACATGTATTCAGCCAAAAACTAGAAGAAAATAGCTTCAAAATGACACCAAAATGAGCTCGTGGGCTTCACCCGCAGCGCTACTATCAACATTTGCTAAAATGAGCAATAATCGCTAATGTCGATCTACATTTGCCTTTGCCAGTGCTGTATATCTTGCGAGAGTATGGCTCATACTCCTCAGTGCACCGGCTGGCTAGCTGGAGGAAGGACGGGGTCCCTGTCGCGCTCCCGCCCCCTCGCACTTGACTCTACAGGCTTTAAGAGGCTTTAAAAGCCTGTAAATTGATGTAAATATCCATAGTGTTCCGGAACGTTTCCCGCAGCCACTGAGTTAATGCTTCCAACACCCAATTTATCCATCTATCTACCCGCCGTGAACTCCCAGAAGACTATCCCTTATACTTCAACAATACAAGAATCAACCCTCTATCTTCTCTCAGTATTCTCGGTGCTTCTTTTTCTTCCGCTCTCTCTTGGAAGGACCATAATACCAGTCTTGCTAAGGTGGCCTCCCAGAAGCTGGATGTGCTCATCTGCCTCAAGGGGCTCTTTACCCCTGCACAGCTTCTTGCTATGTACAGGGGCACAGTGCGTCCTTATATTGAGTATTGTTCCCATGTGTTGGGAGGATCTGCTCACACAGCACTTCTAGACAAAGTAGAAAGGAAAGCCTTTCGTATCATTAACTCCCGTCCACTCACCGACTCAATGCAATCTCTCTCTATTCGCCGCAATGTTGCTTCTCTCTCGCTATTCTATCGCTACTACAATAATCAGTGTTTCTCAGAGCTCTCTCAGTGTATACCACCTCCTCTACGTAGTACCCGTCTTGCAACACAATCCCACCCCTAATCTGTGCATCTTTCCAATCAAGAGTGAAACGATGCTCCTAATATTTCTTCTATTCAACAGCTGAGTTCTGGAACTCTCTCCCTGACTCCATCTTTCCCTCATCCTATGACTTAAATTGCTTCAAACTCTGTGTGTTCAGACATTTTGGCTCAAACATGCCTTGATCATGGCCTTTTCACTCTTTCAACTATGGGGGAGGCATTCGTCACAGGCAGTTTTGCATTTTGTTTCCTTCATCCACATAGACAACATACCAAAAAAATAACACACACACCGATGCACACATACAAACACACATATAAACACACACACACACACACACACACACACACACACACACACACTATTTTCAGAACACACAACGCTGTAGCCTCACCTTTTATGTCAGTGTTTTCCTTGTCTTCAGTGTTTTGTATTTCTTGTTGGGAATACTCATATACAGTATATTTACATGGCATACATACACTCATTCTCATTCTCTCACAGTCTTGATCTCACTCACACACTCCCTACCTACCTACCAACCATCCTATCTACCTGCCTACCAACCTACCTACCTAACTACCCACCCAATCAACCAACCGACCTACCAACCTTCCTATCTACACACACACACACACACACACACACACACACACACACACACACACACAATATTTGCAGAACACACAATGCTCCAGGGCCTAGGCTCACTTTTTATCTCCACTGTTATCCTTGTCGTCCGTAATGTGTGGGTCTTGTTGAATTTATTCATATACAGTATATAGTATATACATAGCATACACACCCTCATTATCTCTCTCTCTCTCTCCCTACCTACCTACGTACCAACCAATCAATATACCCACCCACCCACCTACATACCTAACTACTTACTTCCTACCTACCCACCTATTTAAAGTAACAACCAAACTAAACACTCACCCACCTACCTACCTCCATCCCTCCCTATGTATCTATTCATCAATATACCTACCAACCAACCTACATACCTACCAATCAACCAACCTACCTAACTACTTATCAACCTATGTATCAACTTACCCACCTATATATCCACCTACCTACCCACCAACCTACCCACCCACCAACCTACCTACTCAACCACCCACCCACCGACCTCCCTCCCAACCTACCCACCTATCTACCTCCCTCCTTACCAAACTACCTACCTACCTATCTTTGCACCCACCCACCCTCCCTCCCTACCTACTTAGACACTATACCCACATCCTATTATCAAAACACACAATGGTCTAGCCTCACCCTTTATCACACTGTTGTCCTTGTTATCATGGGTGCCTTTGTGGGAATACCTTAACACACTGAACACACAAATACACAAACATATATACATACAAATGTGGCACACACACACACACACACACATATTTACTCTCTCTCTCTTCTTTTCTGGATTTCAAAACTCTTTTAAAGTGACCTAAGAATGTATTCACAACAGTGGTATTATATCGACCAACAGCTAAACCCTGCACACCATTCATCCCAATATACGTCTTAGCTTTCCATGCGATTATTTACTATACTCTGTTCCAAATAGGTAGGCCAGAAATCCTGACCCTTAACCTTTGTAACTAGAAAAATAAGACAAGGCTAGAGAACATGGGCTGTAAATTGCCACACCTATTCCTTGGCTGACCCTTCCCAAATGATAGAAATAAAATTAGCTCGATTACTCACTTCGTTTGTGAGTTATCGAGTTTTTAGTCTACTTATTTGGAACAGGGTATAGCTCATCTAATATTTTGCTCCTTTTCTGAGCTAAATATTATCGCCTACTGTTTGCCAGAATAAATTAAACCTGGGGCTGGATGCTCAAAATTTTCCTAAATTGGGGCACTTAGGTATTTCCTAACTGACTTAGGGCGCCCTAAGATATGAACAGGTTAGGACATTCTATTGTGTGTCTTAAGTTGTACACACACAACATTTAGAACGTCCTATCCTGTTCCTAAATGGTTAGGAACTCCTAAATTGTCTAAAACCTTCTAGGGTGCCCTATGGTGTTCAGCCAATCACAGGGCTCCTTATATTCAATTGTTTGGGGAATCAGCAAATCCCGGGACATTAATCTCAGCTGATCAAAATAAACAAAAGCCACCGTGGCAGAGAGAGCTACCTAGCTGTGGAATTACTTTAATGTTTTGACCATTTATCTATGGGCAACAATAAGGGTGTAAAATATAAGAATGGGCGAGTGCTAGCCGAGAAGCAAGAGAAAGTCGAAAGATGAAGGGAGTACTTCAACGAATTGCTGAATGTAAGGAATGAAGCGTCAGCAAACATAGTTGGATGGGGTATATGAGGGAGAAGAAGAGAAGTAGTGGAGGAGGAGGTGGGGATCAGGAGGTCAGAAGTGTGTGAAGCCATGAAAAGAGTGAGTTTGGGGAAAGCACCAGGAATCGATGGAGTGTGGGGAAATGCTTAGGTATGGTAGTGAGATAGTGATCGAATGGGTATAGAAAATGTGCAAACTAGCATGGGAGAAGGGGAGTGCACCTGATGACTGGAAGACAGGCATAATTGTCCCCCTATATAAGGGTAAAGGGGAAAGAGGAGTGTGTGGTAACCCCCAAGGAATATGTCTTCTAAGCGTAGTAGGGAAGGTGTACAATAGGGTAGTGATTGAGAGAGTGAGAGCGAGAACGAAGAAATGGATAGGTAACGAGCAGGGCGGTTTTAGGAAGGGATGATGATGTGTAGATCAGATTTGTACCCTGAAATGTATTGTGGAGAAATATCTGGAGAAGCTACAAAAGCAAAAGGCAACCTTTATGGACATGGAGAAGGACTATGACAGAGTGGATAGAGAAGGTATGTGGAAAGTACTTAGAATAAACGGAGTAGATGGCAAGTTGCTGAAAGCAGTGAAGAGTATGTGTGAGGTTGCAAAGGCGGCAGTACGTGTGGAGAGTGAGCAGAGCAATTTTGTTTTATCTGAATGTTGGGTTGAAACAGGGGTGTGTGATGTCCCTGTGGTTGCATAATGTACATATGGATGCCATGGATGGAGTCATGAAAGAAATACAAGGAAGAGCAGTGGATGTTGGTGTATCGCTGATAAGGGATGGAAACGAGTGGAAGCTACCTCTACTGCTGTGTGCTGATGATACAGTTCTGATAAGCAATAATGAATGGGAGTTGCACGGTCTGGTAAATATGTTTGGAACAGTGTGCGTAAAACGGAATCTGAAGGTAAATGTTGGGAAGAGCAAGGTTATGGTCTTCGAAAAGGGTGAAACCATAAAGTGTGACGTGAAGTTAAATGGTCAGGCTATGGAGATTGTCAGCTCATTTAAGTATCTGGGCAGTGTGCTGAGTAAAGATGGGAGTATAGATGAAGAAGTATGGGAGAGGGTGCAACAGGGGAAGAGGTTTGTAGGAACGCTAAAAAGCAGTAACAAGAAATAGGGTGGTCAGCATGGAAGTGAAAAAGTCCTTGCATGACAGTGTGGTAATCCTGACATTGACTTACGGATGCGAAGCATGGACGTTGGTGGAGAGACTCAGACCAAGAGTGAGAGGGGTGGAAATGAGTTACTTGAGAAATGCGTGCAAAGTTACATGAAGGAATAGACATATGAATGAGGAAGTAAGAAGGAGGTGTGGTGTGGAGGTAGATGTGCTGGAAAGTGTGAAAAGGAACACCTTGAGATGGTTCGGTCATATGGAACGTATGAAAAGCGAGAGATTGACTAAGAGGGTGTACGAGAGCGAGGTGGAATGACAGAGAGGGAGAGGTGCACCAAAGGAGAGGTGGAAGGATGGAGTGAGAAAGTATATGAATGAAGGCAGTGCTGGTTGGGAGGAGGGGCGTCGACTGACTGTGGACAGAGGTGCGTGGGGGCGTTTCGTTCGTGTCCACCCCTTCGGGGATCACGGCGTCAGGTAGTCATAGATAGATAGATAGATAGATGTTTTTAATACCACATTTCTCGAAATTCCCGATCTTCATAGGCTAGTCCTCCCCACTAGTAGGGTTGTACATTTACATTCTAGGAAAATGCATGCAATTGCATAATGTAACAACCAACGCATGATTAGGATAGTAAAAGCTAAGTAAACATTGTAAAATATAAATATATATTTTGACCTCAATATTGTCAAATTGGTCTCCACCACCCAAACCCCCAGTGTGTGAAGTTACCAATAGTCAATGTTACTTCATAAAGGTATTGAGCCCCTAAATCCAGTATATTCAGTAAATATTACACTAGTAATTCCATTATTGGAAGGGTTAATCAAGTAAAATCACAAAATCATAGGCTTGGAGAGTATCCTTCTATTTGGCTATGTTTCGATACATTCTCTCAAGCCTTAAAAAACGTCCAAAACAGTATAAAACCACTACTGTACTTCCATTACAAAATGTCACGCTGTAACTAATAATAACACCAGTTATTCACATAGCCTCCTTAAATGACAATTAAAATAGGCTAGAGTCGCTTTGAGGCCGGCCATATTTAATCTACGCCGAGGCTTGGCCAATGTTTGGAGGTACACCCTAAATAACGGCTCCCACTATCAACTTCTTTCCGCTGTTGGGTGTCCTAAGTCGAGTTAGAGTACCCCACGACCTGCCCTAAGTCAGGACATCCCAACTTTTCACAAAATGGCTGCCAACAGCTTCTGAGTATACCGTCTTAACTGTTTTGAGTATAGCGTCTTAAGCGTCCTGGAGCAGTTAGGGCGCCCTAAGTGAGATAGAGCGAGATTGGATGTCCTAAATAGTTTTGAGTATCCGGCCCCAGGGCTTTAGTGAAATTAAGACTTTAATCGAAATAGATTTAAGCCATTTTGGGTTGAAGCGTCTTATAATCGCCCAGCTAATGAAGTGAAACGTCTTAAAATATCTAACTAATGGAGTATAACAGGGAGGATCCTAATAGACCAGCCATGCACCAAATAGGGTTAACATTTTGTTTTCGTTTGCTATGTAGCTCATTTAGATTTATCGCTCCATTTACAAAAAACAAAAACTGGTTTATAATAATCTTATGTGTTAATTTCACTCCAACACCAAACACCACCCAATGAAATTAATGAAAGCATGATATCCAACTGGGATTAGAACCTGCGTTACCACATATAGATCCTAAACACTCTAACCATTACACCATCAGACAGTTATAAGTATAGCACACGATCACGAATCATATCCATTTATTGAATACTGGATATTAATCCAACTTCACCATGAATAGCCCAATGATTAAGCGAAAGGAAAGAACAAGGGATTGAACCATTTTAATCTTTATTGACCTCAATATCCAACTTATATATGAGGGTTTTTTTTCAGCTTAGAAAGGAACTGTGGTTGTGAAAGTGTTAAGTGACATCTAATTTACCGCTTTTACCCCTAGCATAGAATCTTCCTGAGCTGCATAAGATAGTCTAATAATAGCCAGCATTAAAGGAAGAACGGTTTCCTTGCATTGAAAGGATTAAACATAAAGAAGACGCACCATTTTAATCTACTGTATATTGACCATTAGTTTATCTGAAAGCTGACTCAACCATCCCTGCAACCATTCATATTACTCTCAGTAGTACAGGAAGTCTTTGAAATATTATTGTGGCTATATAAACATGATTTTAAGTTAGTTTATGAAACATCTATGACAGTGAGAGGGTTAATTGAAATAGAATTTACCTCTCTCCTTAGTGTAGTGTCTTCCTAAGCTATAGAACAATGATTACGATGACCACAATCAAATGTAGAACGGGTTCCTTGTATTGAAATTTTTTAGACGTTTAGAAGGAGCTGTGCGAATGATATGGGTATTTACCCCCTGATACTACTCTCCTTGACGCGGTTGGGGGGCTTCAGTGACTAATTTTGAGTAGTTTTTCATTCCTCATTCTATGATTTTCCCCTTCTATTCTTACTCTGGCCCATCTAAACGCCTGTGCAGTAATCTGGAGACAACCCTCCAAGCAAACTGCACATTTAAACAATAAGAAGAAGAAGAGATGGGTATTTGAAATCGAATGTGCATTAGCCAACGTAAGTTCTGTTATTCTCTGTGATAATATACATGGATATATAATGTGCATAGTTAAATTACAACTGTAATTACATATATTGACAAATAAATTGGAAGAAAAGTCTTAATATCACAATACTAATAGAACGAACGTCTTAAAATTTCAATACTAATGGGGCTGAACATAAGGAAGAAGGGGGTATAATAAAACCAAACTTCCCCTTAAGCCTGACTATAATAACAATGATGCCATCTTATTGAATGGCTCCTTCAACCCTTTGTGGATCATGACGCGTTTCAGCAGTTTATTATGGCTATCAATAGACGAGTTAAGGCAATTTGGAAAGGATCTGTGTGAATTATATGGTGAGAGACTATCTCAGTTAACCCTTGGACTGCCATATATTCTTCGTAAAATCAATGCTATCGTCTACTAATAGCCAGGAAACAGAAACGAAATGCGCAATCGGATCTTCTGTGGGAATGATTAGAGATAAGACTATATCTATTAAATCTGACTTCCATATACTCTTTCGAATTATAAATAAATCGTCTAATAATTACCAGAAAGCAGAAAATAAAAATTTATTTTCCTGTCTTCTTTGGGTTAAGTCTTAGAGGTCTCTCTGCAGAGATTTATTTTAACGTCTTCAGTTGTCTTTCCTGGCTCCGAGACTAATGTATGGCTCGTAACCTGAGACAGAGAGAGAGTGTTTATGAGTGTGGGATAGTGAGAGGGTGATCTTTCTGGACCCCTCACCCATCCTGTCTTGTCCCATTGGTTTGGCGATTTTAAGACGGTTTACCCCTTCACTTCGCCAATTATAAAATGCTTCACCACATTCAGTGGTCTATTTTGTCCTGGTGAGCAATAGCGAGCCAGCAATTTAGAAAACAAACCTGCCTACGGCTGGAACATTTATTTTGAAGGGGGATCGTGGATGGGGAAGTTATAGCTTGAAGAGGGTCAAACTAAATTAAATACACACAGATAAAAGCAAAGCATATTAGTAAGAAAGACAATAAATACAAATAATGATTGAACATGTCAAATCCAATCTAAACCTAATAACAGTACATTAGCCACCAAAAATATCCTGCAGCGATCTGTTGTTTGAACGTCTGCAGTTTACTTACTTTGATCTGAAGGTAATGTATGGCTCGTAACCTTAGCCTACTACCAGTTGAGAGACAAAGAGAGAGAGAGAGAGAGTGAGGCAGATAGACAGACAGACAGAGATCAGTTCAATGGGAAACTAGTAGGATGGTGTACATGAACTTACTCCTTGCAAGATGTTGCCATGAAGCAGAATGACTGTAAACATCTTTCATAGCATGATGGGAAGCCCGTGATTTTGAGGGTCGATGAATGAACACAGATTGCATTTGGTAGGCAACTATTCCTGTAGTAAATTATGTCCTGTCTTGTGTGTGTTGAGAGCATCCATTTCATCTTGACGCTTTCTTTTCTTTCGTTTTTCGGCACCCGACTGATACACATTTCTCGGAGACATGCTGATGACCGACGGAGATGGGCGAGGGTCCAGGGAGGGGATACGTGTGTGAATCATGGAGTGACGTGTCGCTTGGGGTGGGTTATCGCATTTCGCAAGCAAATTAATTTGCCAATTATTAAGACCTAATATTATAAATATTGCTGTATTATTTATTCAAACAATCCCTATGATTTTTCGAATCAAAGATTGTTTATATCTACATGGACCTTGTCACCTTGGACACGACAGCGGCCGTGGGAGACCGAGTGTGGCTACCAGAAAGCCCCCTTACCTCCACCTTTTAATTACAGATGTTCTTCTGTAACAAAGAAGGCACGCAATGCACATAATGCACGTGCAACGGGCGGTGCACGTACTAAAAGATCGGTGACGTTTCATGACACCACCACTACCAGCCCAGGGTGTCAAACGACGCCGTTTTTTTTTTAGTGATAACGCAAATGAATTTTTTGTATAATGATAACAGAAACTCCCCTAACTTTGTTTTGTTTTTTGTTTTTTTTGGGAGGGGGTTGTATTAATGTTACAGAAAACAACTTCACAAGAATTTGGAGTGCCTAATTGCCAAAGTGATTGGGGTTGGGGGGGGGGCCCCCCCCCCCCAGATTTTGTTTCAGACTTGTCACTTTTGGAATTAAGGGTGTCCACAGTCCACAGTCCACTCGGACCACACTGTCCATAGTATTGCTTCTAAGTTCTATATATTATATAATACACCATAGAATAAGTGTTTAATAACTACTTCGCCGTTCCCGGGTTAAGAGGTGGGGGCTCTGAGAGTCTGAGCCTACCAGAACCAGAAATTCCAGAATTACCAGATTCCCAGAAATAATGAGAAAATCTCGGTAACACTAAAACACATTCAGACATTACAAACTTTACAATTTACACAGTCCATTAGGGCCTTAGGGCTATCAAATTAACAATTAAACAATGGGGTCGACTTCTGGAATCTCAATCTGGTTCTGGTCATCGTGCCTGCCCTGATAATCCTGATAAATTTAACACTATATGTTCAGGTCAGCATACACACGAATATCACTTATCAGCCGCCTTAGGGCTATCAAATTACAATTAAACAATGGGGTCGACTTCTGGAATCTCAATCTGGTCATCGTGCCCGCCCTCATAAATTTAACACTATATTTTCAGGTCAGCATACACACGAATATCACTTATCACTAGTCAGGCAATAGTCTCCAATATCTAGGTGATTTCGGCCTTAAATATGTAAACACTACTAAAGTCTATGACAGTTTAAAGCACACACAAATGCTATTACAATTACTGTCTACACGACCTGTTCAGCAATAATGGCGGGACTGAGGAAGAACCGAATATTATTGGAACTGGAATAAACTGATAACTGATAACTTATAAGTATAATTTCACGCAAACCTCCCTCCCAGTCTCTGATAGCCTTCAGTTTTAAGGCTATAAATCCTTAGATTATAGAGCACAGTAACGTGTGTATACATGAATGATGTCTATAGGCCTTACAGATTCCGTGTGTGATATAATTATTGATACACAACCCTTATCAAAACTTATATGACGGTATGGGTGATCGTGTTTTTTTTTTTTGCGTGCTATCCTAAGTAGGGTCCATTTACTGTTTGTTTACATTCGTCAATATTATTCTGGGGACAATAATATGAGGCGAATTTAATTTAATATTTCAATATTTACCATTTTAAAATAATTATGTATTAATTGAAGCTATTTAGAGAAACTTTACATGCATTCTTACAATCTATTGTATATTATACGGCACTATACATTATTTTTACAAGAGAGCAAGTTTAGGTGTAGAATATTATCCTTCATCAGTCAGCCATATTGGTTTATACAAGGCGCCAATTTTAAATAACCATATATAAAGGTGTAGGGGGCAATGATTTACCCAACAACTATTCGAAGCTTGACGTAAACTATTAGAAATTGACAAATATATCGGAATGAATAGGAAACTATCCCCTTGTGTAAAAAATGAACACTGAATGAGGAAATTGACCACTTGCGAGATTCGTTCTATAAAGAAGTTAGTCTGGAACCCAGATCCAAAAATAAAAAGTAGGCCTACAATTATAACCCAGGAACTACTACAAGGCTGATTATGACCGAATCATCTCAAAGTGTTCCTTAATATCACAGTCACACTCTCCAGCACATCCACACCACAATGCTCTCGTACTTCTTGATTTGTCTGTCTATCTCCCCAGGTAACTCCACACGGTACTGCCTTAAAATACTTAAATGAGCTAACAGTCTCCATAATCCGACCATTCAACCTAACCTCACATTCTGTGACCGCACTACAAGTTATTTGCTGACGACCTCAAACTCTACATCCAGCATCCAAGTAAGTCACCACAATCAAGCTCTCAAGATCTCCAACAAAATATCAACATTTTAGCATCTACATCAGACCCTTGCTTGACTTTGCTTCTCCTGTTTGGAATACTGGTTTTCAAGCCTTCAAGGCGATCTTAATCTTCTAGAGTCTGTTCAACGTCGGTGGACGAAACAAGTAACCAACCCACTCAAGTCTCACTTTATCATGACTGTCTCTCTACCTTAAACCTGTTTTCAATTAAAGGCATATTGTTGAGGACCGACCTTATTCAGTGTTACAAAATATTCCATAATCTCTCGCCCATTAAACACCATGACCTGTTCACTATGTCACCCCACCAAGGAGTAAGAGGTCATAAATAAAAGATCTTTGTTCCCCACACAGAAACCAAAGTAAGAAAAAGGTTTTTCTCCTGTCGTTGTTGTTGTTGTTGTTGTTCCCCAAGCTGCCTGGCCGAACAGCCCCAAGGCCCCGAGCAAGGCCAAGGCCATAACCGAGCGCCCCCACAGATCCCTGCCGACCACAGTAAAGCCTGGGTGACCGAAGCCACTCCATGGCGGGGATCTGAGGAGGGTGCAGAAATCAACCCGGGAAATCAAAGCCCCACCCAGGGCCCTGTGCCCCTCAGCAATTATGAAGAGAAAGTCGAGGGGCAAAGGAAAAATGTGACGCTTTGGCTTCCAATCTTGGTAGATTGGGAGGTCAATCCACGGAAGAGACGCCGTCACTTGAGATCTAGAAAATATATAAGTAAATGGAACAGTCGGAGTAAGCTATGGGTATGGCAGAGATCGCTCAATTCTCACTCTGATAGACCAGCCCATTACCACTCCTGTCGTATAATCCATCAGTGGAACTCCCTACCAGCTGAAATAGTTGATTCCCCCTCCCTTGCTCAATTCAAATCTAAATTGACCCAACACCTCCACAACTCACTCTTCAACCCATAAAATCCCCTTTCCCATTTTAAGCAACATCTCAACCCCTGATACCCCATCATATTATTGGTCCGACACACACTACCCGTCACCCCATTGTCAAGCATCTCCAGTACATCAAATGTTGCATCTGAAAACTAACACACCTGCCCTACGAGGAGAGATGTCAGCGACTGGGACTGCAGACACTCAGTGACCGGAGAAAAAGAGGTGATATGATCGAAACCTATAAGCTAATGCATGGCTTCGACGACATCCCTTACGCCAGATTCTTTTGCCTCAACACAAACAATCTGAGAGGACATTCACTGAAACTAGCGAAACCGGACCACTGGAGAACAAAACTAAAAGGGAACTGGTTTGCGATCCGGGTGATCGATGACTGGAACTCACTCCCAGACGGGATAGTAACTGCGCCCACGATAGCCACTTTCAAATCACGGTACGACAGACACACTGGTATAGAGACCATTTAGGCTGACACGTCTTAAGAGGTGGGGACCACACAAGAAACCAATTCTTATTTCCCCACTACCAATTCATAGGTAAGCACTGGCGTGTCATGCTATCTCCTGGGCTGCCTAATCCTTGGCCTGTCATGCGCTACCGATTGGCGGCCCTACCAGGTGAGCAACCCTGTTTTAAAGTCCAAAACATTACTGTTTAAGATTCAAACCTACTCACTCAGGTATGTTTGTGAAAGTTGGGCACCATATTTACTCAACCATGAGCGGATACAAGGGAACCAACCTTAGTTCATATTTGGAGAACCAGGTTATAGTGTTGCGGAGGTTTATGCCTTCATACACATGGCGAGTTTACTTGACTTCAACAATGACTATTTTACACATTCCCCCCTGCCCCTGGCCCTGCCAACTTGGCTAAGTGATACAATTTTAATCGTCCTGGTACTAATATGGAACCTCTCTGATGACAAATCTAATGCTACTGTCACTCATGGTCGGTTATGGCCTTGGCCTTGCTCGGGGCCTTGGGGCTGTTCGGCCAGGCAGCTTGGGGAACAACAACAACAACAACAACAACAACGACGATAGGAGAAAAACCTTTTTCTTGATTCGGTTTCTGTGTGGGGAACAAAGATCTTGTATTTATGACCTCTTACTCCTTGGTGGGGTGACATAGTGAACAGGTCATGGTGTTTAATGGGCGAGAGATTATGGAATATTTTGTAACACTGAATAAGGTCGGTCCTCAACAATCTGCCTTTAATTGAAAACAGGTTTAAGGTAGAGAGACGGTTATGATAAGTGAGACTTGAGTGGGTTGGTTACTTGTTTCGTCCACCGACGTTGAACAGACTAGAAGATTAAGATCGCCTTGAAGGCTTGAAAACCAGTATTCCAAACAGGAGAAGCAAAGTCAAGCAAGGGTCTGATGTAGATGCTAAAATGTTGATATTTTGTTGGAGATCTTGAGAGCTTGATTGTGGGGACTTACTTGGATGCTGGATGTAGAGTTTGAGGTCGTCAGCAAATAACTTGTAGTGCGGTCACAGAATGTGAGGTTAGGTTGAATGGTCGGATTATGGAGACTGTTAGCTCATTTAAGTATTTTAAGGCAGTACCGTGTGGAGTTACCTGGGGAGATAGACAGACAAATCAAGAAGTACGAGAGCATTGTGGTGTGGATGTGCTGGAGAGTGTGACTGTGATATTAAGGAACACTTTGAGATGATTCGGTCATAATCAGCCTTGTAGTAGTTCCTGGGTTATAATTGTAGGCCTACAATTTATTTTTGGATCTGGGTTCCAGACTAACTTCTTTATAGAACGAATCTCGCAAGTGGTCAATTTCCTCATTCAGTGTTCATTTTTTACACAAGGGGATAGTTTCCTATTCATTCCGATATATTTGTCAATTTCTAATAGTTTACGTCAAGCTTCGAATAGTTGTTGGGTAAATCTTTGCCCCCTACACCTTTATATATGGTTATTTAAAATTGGCGCCTTGTAAAAGCCAATATGGCTGACTGATGAAGGATAATATTCTACACCTAAACTTGTTCCCTTGTAAAAATAATGTATAGTGCCATATAATATACAATAGATTGTAAGAATGTATGTACAGTTTCTCTAAATAGCTTCTATTAATATATAATTATTTTAAAATGGTAAATATTGACATATTAAATGAAATTCGCCTCATATTATTGTCCCCAGAATAATGTTGACGAATGTAAACAAACAGTAAATGGACCCTACTTGGGATAGCACGCAAAAAAAGCTTGCATCACCCATACCGTCATATAAGTTTTGATAAGGGTTGTGTATCAATAATTATATCACACACGGAATCTGTAAGGCCTATAGACATCATTCATGTATACACACGTTACTGTGCTCTATAATCTAAGGATTTATAGCCTTAAAACTGAAGGCTATCAGAGACTGGGAGGGAGGTTTGTGTGAAATGATACTTATAACTTGTTATCAGTATCAGTTTATTCCAGTTCCAATAATATTCGGTTCTTCCCAAGTCCCGCCATTATTGCTGAACAGGTCGTGTAGACAGTAATTGTAATAGCATTTGTGTGTGCTTTAAACTGTCATAGACTTTAGTAGTGTTTACATATATAAGGCCGAAATCACCTAGATATTGGAGACTATTGCCTGACTAGTGATATTCGTGTGTATGCTTAAAATAGTGTTACATCAGTGCGGGCACGGTGACCAGATTCCAGAAGACCCCCATTGTTTCAGTTTTGTGTTTTAGTGTTACTGTGCGTTACTGAGAGTTTCTCATTATTTCTGGGAATCTGGTTCTGGTAGGCTAAGACTCAGAGCCCCCACCTCTTAACCCGGGAACGGCGAAGGTCCTCAATTAATTATTAAGGTAATTATTTATAAGATGACCTTTTTTTCTAGTTATTAAAAACGTACTCTATGGTGTATTATATGATATATAGAAGCAATAGAACTGTAACACTGTTAAAATGACCTGGGAAATGTATATTAAACTTAGCCTAGACCAACATTCCTGTAGGCCTAGTTTTTTTTTTTTTTTTTTTTGTAAGGCTAGGCAAGGCAGCTAGGCTAACCTAGCCTAGGCTACTCTTGAGATATACAAGATATATAGATTGCAGGATAGGCCCTAAGATGTTTTAGATACCTCAATTCTCAAAATAAATCCGGGGGGGCATGCCCCCTGACCTCTTTAAAGCACGCACCTTCGGCGCTCGCCGCTCCGTTGCGCTATATATATATATATAGCCTATATATATATATATATATATATATATACAGGATAAATGTTTACCTATGGTCCTGTTAAACTATCCTCAAGTAACCTATTAAAAACTGTTCAGGGGACTGGTTAGAACTTGTAGGATGTTTAATTGAATGTCTGAATTTCGGAAACCAGTATTTACTGAGAAATAACCGTCTTAAAATGCGCTATCATGCTATGGGTCACCCAGGGTCCCTGCCCTCTCTTTCCCAGGTAATGTTAAGTTATGACATAACTTATTATACTGCTACTGGTATATTATAATAATATTATATTAGGGTTAGGTTAGGTTAGGTTAGGTTAGGACGTAACCCGAGATGGGAATAGCCTACCCAGGTATTTTTTACTCGGCCCAGGGAAAATAATAGACAAGTGAAAAACAAATGTTCTAATCAAAGTTTATTCTTGAAACTTGGTACCGGTATGTATTTTAACCAGTACTCTATAGGCCTAGTAGTAACTCATGTATCATATGAAAGGATATAAATTAAGTACCGGTATGTAATAGTTCTTGGAATGAAACAACAAATATATATGAAATCTTTATTGGACAAAAGTTACAAAACTAAAACAGGGACTGCTAAGAATAATTTAAAAACCTGTTTTCAATGCCTATATTAGTGGACCTGAAGTGAATCTCTTTGAGACTGAATTACAGGCAGCCAGCTCCCCTAGTATCCTGATTAAACACCAGTAAACCTACATAACATCCCTTTTACTTACAATATTATTCATTCCTTTTAATACATTTTTAGCATGTAGCCTATTGTGCGTATATTTACCTTCACATCTCAAAATTTCTCCGGCGGCCGGGGGGCTATGCCCCCCGTACCCCCTGTTATGTAGCGGGGGGCTGTGCCCCCCGCACCAAGTTGATCCTTATAAGCTTAGTAAAAAGATCCACAACTTGATATTTTCTGTTTTGGCACCCTGATTGTGTAGGTGGTCAGTGGAAAAAATTAAGCCTAGGCTAGTGGCTAGCCAAGTAAGTGTTATTTAGGCCTAGCCTTGGAAGTTAGATTACAGATATGACGATGCCTAGTCTACTTGTGGGAATAGGCCTAGGCTAGCCTAGGCTATAGGTATAGCCTAATATTTTTTTATCGTAAATTTTGTTTCGTATACCGGTACCTTTGGATTTTAGTCTAGGCTAGCCTAACCTAGGCTATAGCCTATGCCAAGCCTAGGCCTATTTAACCTAACATTCCTGTTACCTGTATTTTTTTCTTTTAAACACTAAGCTACATAGCCTAGGCCTAAGAACATAAGAAAATGGGAGTCTGCAAAAAGCCGATCGGCCCATACAAGGCAGATCCCTGTCACACCCAACCCCAATTACAAGGCCCAATTATAGACCCATCTCACTAATACCTTGACTCCTTGAGTACTGACCCCACCAAAACGGTCAGCTTAGGCTAACCTAGGTCCTAGCCTAAGCCTACTCTTCAAGTTTTGGAATAGGCTTAGCCTAGTGCTGCCTACAGTAGGCCAAGCCTAATTAAAAAAAAAAAAAAGTAGGCCTAAATTGTCACAGTTTTGGTCTCCATATTTTCCATCTTGATTGCGTTTAGATTGCAAGAAATGCTGTTTTAGACACCTCAATTCTCAAAAAAAATCCTGGGGGGCATGCCCCCTGACCTCTTTAAAGCTCGCGCCTTCGGCGCTCGCCGCTCCATTGCGCTATATATATATATATATATATATATATATATATATATATATATATATACAGTAGCCTATGGCCTAATTAAAAAAAAAAAAAAAAAAAGTAAATTGACACAATTTTGGTCTCTATATTTTCCACCTTGATTGCTTTTAGATTGCAGGAAATGCTGTTTTAGACACCTAAATTCTCAAAAAAAAATCCGGGGTAGCATACCCACGGACCCACCTATAGCTCGCGCCTTTGGCGCGAGCTGCTCCGTCGCGCTATTTTTTATTTATTTTTTTTTATTTTTTTTTCTATAGTCCAACTACTCCCTAGGCTAATAGCCTTTACACTCTACCGCTGAACACGGGGTGAGGCCCGTGAGGTCTAGCTCCAATCTAGGGAGTGAGACATGCGAAGCTTCACGGCTCGAAGCAACTCCATCTCTGAAGCCGCCTTGCCTCCGCGCTTCAGTCTAATTAAAAAAAATAAAAAATAAAAATAAAAAGGTAAATTGACACAATTTTGGTCTCCATATTTTCCATCTTTATTGCTTTTAGATTGCAGGAAATGCTGTTTTAGACACCTAAATTCTAAAAAATTTACGGGGGGGCATACCCCCGGACACCCCTAGAGCTCGCGCCTTCGGCGCTCGCCTCTCCGTCGTTCGCGCTATTATATAATGATAACGAAATAATAAACCATAATGATAACACAATTCATATTTTGTGGATTGACACCCTGCACCAGCCACAACATGACATCACTCTCCCCCGCTTTCTGCCTCTCGTATACTATCCCTATTACCTACCCTATTATTTTCGTCTTATTTACTGTTTATGGCCTAGTTATTGGTGTTCACTCTTCACATAGGTCTCCCGCTACGTCTACTCTACATGCATACAGAATATCATGACAGTGATCAATATGCGCGATATAAAGTTATGTCTAGTATATAAGGGGTCCCTTATATACCCCCCTCCTCTCTACCCCTTCTTTCTCGCCATAATTTTTGCAAATATATCACGTTCATTATCTATGTGCAGCTTATTTATTGCTGTGTAATATTCAGATGAGTCGCCGTTATAGGTACAGTAGCCCAACTAAGTTTTGTGACAAAATTAGGTACATGGCACCTGTCTAGTTTGCACTCCCGTCCCGAGCCCGTGTGGCCGTGTCTAGTAGAGACCCGTGGTGTCTAATGCCCCTTTCCCACTTATGCGACTTCATACGATTTTCGTCGCTAAGGACGTAGTCTTGTCAATTCGCAACGAATGTGTGCGACGTCTACGATTTTGACTGTTACAATCAGATAACAAATTATTTTGACTGTTACAATCAGATAACAAATTATTCTCGGCGAAGATGTCGCCGATGACTGCGACGCAATCGCCGCCTTGTGCGACGTTATCGGACGTTATCGGCAAAGTGAGTGATGTTTCGCCGATGATCTCTGCGAGGAATGTCACATTTTCAAAAATATCTTGCGATATCATATGATTGTGAAATAAAACTCGCCGAATGTTCGTTGACGTCTTCGGCGATTCAAGCGATGACACGAAAGTCTTAATATTGACAACGAAATGGGGTGAAATGTCTTAAAATAGCCAACCTAATGGGCCGAACATCATAAGATATGAAAACTAATGGGGTTAACCATGAGGAAGGAAGGGGACCAGAAAAACAACCCATCTCCCCTTAATTCGGAGATTGGCAATGCTTCGCCGGAGACATTTTTCTATCAAATAATGTACAAATTTAGCTTGCTCTCAAAACAAAAAATATATATGTTGGCTCGCTACCGCTCACCAGGAAAATATTGAAACCTGGATGGGGGTAAACGTCTTAAAACAGTAGGCTGAACGGGGCCGAACGGATACAAGGCAAAGAGAGAGGGAGAGAAAGAGAAAAAAAAAAAAAGGAGAGAGGGAGAGAAAGAGAAAACAAAAAAAGGGGAGGTGGGCTCATAAGCCGTAACGCAAACATTGAGCCCACCTCGCCTTTTTTTTCTCTTTCTCTCCCTCTCTCCTCTTTTTTTTTTTTTTTTTTTTTCTCTTTCTCTCCCTCTCTCTTTGCCTTGTATCCGTTCGGCCCCGTTCAGCCTACTGTTTTAAGATGTTTACCCCCATCCAGGTTTCAATATATTCCGGTGAGCGGTAGCGAGCCATCATATATAAAACATTTTGTTGAGAGAAAGCTAAATTTTTTAATTTTTTGATAGAAAAATGTCTCCGGCGAAGCCGGATTTCTCCATATACTGTAATTCTGGTTCGCTATCGCTTGCCAGGAAGATATCGATACTTGGATGGGGATAAACGCCTTATAACAGTAGGCTGAACGGGACCGAACGGATACAAGGCAAAGAGAGAGGGAGAGAAAGAGAAAAAAAAAAAAAAAAAGAGGAGAGATGGAGAGAAAGAGAAAACAAAAACAGCGAGGTGGGCTCAATGTTTGCGTTACGGCTTAATTGAGCCCACCTCGCCTTTTTTGTTTTCTCTTTCTCTCCCTCTCTCCTCGTTTTTTTGTTTTTCTCTTTCTCTCCCTCTCTCTTTGCCTTGTATCCGTTCGGCCCCGTTCAGCCTACTGTTTTAAGACGTTTACCCCTATCCAGGTTTCAATATTTTCCTGGTGAGCGGTAGCGAGCCAACATATATACAAAAATTGCTGAGAGCAAGCTAAATTTGTACATTTTTCGATAGAAAAATGTCTCTGGCGAAGCCGGATTTCTCCATATAATGCTGGTTCGCTATCGCTTGCCAGGAAGATATCGATACTTGGATGGGGATAAACGTCTTAAAACAGTTGGCTGAATGGGGCTGAATGGATACAAACCAGAGAAAGAGAGAAAAGGAGAGAAAGAGAAAAAAAACAGGTGAACCCCACAAGAAAAAAGGGTTGACAGGTTCACTATAGGTCTAATAATTTTTGTTTACCCACTTCGCCGAAGGTGCTCTTTGGCATCGTCGATACATCTGAGAGCATCGGCGAGCAGAGCATCTGAGACATCGGTGAGCATCCGTGCAGCGTTGCAAAGTTTTTTTTGTGCGAAACCTTCCGCGATGTCTCGCCGATGTCGCCGATAGTATCACAGGGCCTCGCAGATCCCTCTGCGATGCTCGACGATGCTTCTGAGGGCTACGAACTCTCGTGAGTCCTCGTCCAAAATTTTGAACAAACGGAACATTTGCGATGACCCCGCGCCCTTGCGAGGCCTTGCGAGTCATACGATTATTATGCGAGGGTATACGATTGCTGTCCGACATGTCACGAATGTGCCAATTTATGGGTGTCGGCGATGAAAAATCGTATGAAATCGCATAAGTGGGAAAGGGGCATTAGGCAGGCGCCACCGCCTGCGATACCACAGCCAGGGCACACAGACACAGTACTCGCATATGCTGGGCGCTACATATGACAATATTGCTATCATTATTTGTTTGTATCATATTAGAAGGCTCTCTCTCTCTCTGAGGTTAATATCAATCGATTTTCACGCTACACTATTTGTTGATTAATTAGCAGACACACACACACACACACACAGAGAAACGGAAGGCAAAGTTCATTGTTATAAACCCACATTCTACGCTGATTTCCCTGATAAAACAATGAGGTGTAAATAATTGTGTTCTTTTATGTAATTAACACTCTTTAGATAATACAGGTATGTTATAATCTGCATCATCTTGCAGTGCTGGGTTATACGAGTAGTTCTATTTGCAACATCTGCATCAGGTAATATTATTAATGATAAGAACGTGTATTAATATACAGCTAAAGTTCTTACTGTTTCTATGAGATACTATTAGAATATAGAACATTATCGTTACCGTATCATGATTTTAGAATCTAACTTCGATGAAATTCTGTTTACTATGGAAATATATGGGAGTATAACTAAACATTATTTAGTTTACCGGGTATATAATTTAAGTTCTATTTTACAGAATCACACACACACACACACACACACACACACACAGTGGTCAGTAGCATATTGGTTAGCGCA
Source organism: Paralithodes platypus (assembly GCA_032716605.1). Taxonomy (NCBI): domain Eukaryota; kingdom Metazoa; phylum Arthropoda; class Malacostraca; order Decapoda; family Lithodidae; genus Paralithodes; species Paralithodes platypus. The sequence goes on from CM064529.1 coordinate 40,691,342, forward strand.
CTTGGTTCACAGCCAAAAGGACACGGATTCCATTCCCGGGCGGGAAAGAACATTTTTAGCAATTTTTCTTGCACAATGCGCCTCTCTTTACCTAGCAGTATAAATAGGCCTCTGGAATAAGAGGCCACTTACAACGTCTTTTTTAGTGTTGGTGGTCTATTACTAGCTGGACGGGTACCGTACAGGTCAACCAAACACTCAAAATCCAGACATCGGCAATTGACTGATTACAGATTACATGCGTTTGGGCATCCTCTCTCAACTTAACCCAAATAAATAAATTAGAAGCAATTCAGAAGAGAGCACTCAGAATAATGTTAGGGGCCAACTACACCATTTACCAAGTGCATGTAACCTAATTAACATCCTCGCCATATCTAACCTCTACGAATAACACCTTCAGCAGTTCACCAGCAAACTACTAAACAACCCCAGACACCGGCATCTACTACCGCCCGAGGCCCCTCCCCCTCTACGCGCTGTTCGCCCTTTCAACCGTATTGTCCCTATCAGAGCACCACGGAGTGACCGCTACAAGAACAGCGCCATTCCTTCAATAATTAACTCTCCCCGACATAATAATTTACGAAAGTTAGGGGTTGCCCGAGCGCCCGGTATTTCCCCCACAACACTCTTTCTCACACTGAGGGACTGTTAGAGGTCGGAGGAATTTGGGGTTGCCACCAACCGACAGATTATGATCTAACTTACCTAACTTACTGAGCTCAATATGACGCAAATTGCGTCATAAACTTACTATTGAGCTATTTCACTAAGGTCATATGACGCGATCACGTCATATATGACGGAGGGGGTTAAGGTCTTAAGCAATCAATAAATTACATATTATTAATTGTAAATTAGCCTATTAGCTCCTGTGTCAATTTTAATTTTAATTTTAATACAATTTTAATAATATTTTAATTTTGATTCATTTTAGTTTTTATTTTAATTCTAACTTTAATTCTATGCTAATTAGTTTTACCATTTAAACCTTCTAACATTCTTGTTGTGTTCATGTAACTATGTATCAACTTCCTTGTATATTTTCGGCCTTCGGGCTGCTTTTGTGAATAAACCGTTAATTATTATTATTGGGGGTTCGACCCCTACGGGGAACCCCTATTGTAATCATTAAACCCACTTATTCATCCAAATTCTTATTACACGCCGGTTTTGACGCAATAACTCCAGAACCGTTTTTTGGATCGGGATCAATCGTTCACAAGAGGTGCGTTTTTGTATTGGGCAACTTTTGATATGCTATACATCCGGCATGGCAGCCAAACAGGTCCGTGGCAGCCGATTTCCCGAAAAATTTGACGCCTAAATACCAACTAGATTGTAGATTGTAGCAGCAATGACTTACACTAGCGGTTTTGTTTTGAAATTTCAGAACAATTTCGAAGTGATATATGGATTTTGCCAATTCATATTTCTAGTGGTATTTATCATGTCTTACATCTAACAATATATGCTAGCGGATTTAACTTCAATTGGTAACCCTCCCGCTCGAGTCGGCTCCAAGAAAATCGATAGTGGTGGCACTTTAGTAAACAGGTGATAAACAAAACCACATGCGGATCGGTTTGGTGTATCGGTATTATGGTAAGTTGGCTACCTACTATTGTTTATACAATATAGTAAGTAATGATAAGTAAATTATTATATATTATTTATAAAACAAAAACAAAATTCCTGCAAAGCAAGCGAAACAGAGAGAGAGAGAGAGAGAGAGAGAGAGAGAATGCAGAAACTGAACTGAAGAAAGAGTGAAAAAGATATAATAATACAGAAATATTACAAGCAAATAAATGAAATAGAGGGATTAGTTAGAGAAAATAATAATGAGAAATACATAATACGGATGAGGAAGAGAGAAAGGGAGCAGAAGAGAGGGAAAGCGAGCGAGCCAGAGAGAGAGAGAGAGAGAGAGAGAGAGAGAGAGAGAGAGAGAGAGAGAGACAGGAGGAGTGAGAGAGATTAGAGAAAATAGAGAGATTGCAAGCATTTTATAGCGTATTATTTGCAGGCGTTCAGTAAATTTCTTACGGTAATACAAACAATGAAAGATTAAATATTTGTGATCGGCATTATATGATTGTGGAGAACAGATGTAGGCCTACCGTATATATTATTTTTTCATATATATATGATACATATGTAACATTGTTATATTATCACGACACTCTCTCTCTCTCTTGTCTCTTCCTCTCTGGGTCTACCTATAGCCTACATTTATAATTGCATGTGACCTTGAAATTGCTTGAGAGTTTGATTGCAACCATTTTATAGCGTATTATTTGCAGGCGTTCAGTAAATTTCTTACGGTAATACAAACAACCAAACAACGAAAGATTGAATATTTGTGCTGCACATCCCTCATACGAAATACCATTCCCACCATATAGAGAGAATACAGAAACTGAACTGAAGAAAGAGTGAACAAGATATAATAATACAGAAATATTACAAGCAAATAAATGAAATAGAGGGATTAGTTAGAGAAAATAATAATGAGAAATACATATACGGATGAGGAAGAGAGAAAGGGAGCAGAAGAGAGAGAAAGCGAGCGAGCCAGAGAGACAGACAGAGAGGAGTGAGAGAGATTAGAGAAAATAATAATGAGAATTACATATATGGATGAGGAAGAGAGAGAGAGACAGAGCGCGCGAGAGAGGGAAAGCGAGCAAGCCAGAGAGAGACAGACAGACAGACAGGAGTGAGAGAGAGAGAGAGAAAGAAAGAGAGAGAGAGAGAGAGAGAGAGAGAGAGAATACAGAAATAAGGAGAAATAAGAGAAAAATAAGACCGATTACCGAAGGAATAGTAGACGCGCGAGAGGCCGAAGTCAGGCCAAAGCGAACGCAACCGAATGCGCCCGGGAAATAGACCAAAAAGTACCTCCTATTCCTCACCTCTTCCCACCCTCCACACTCATTCATAACATCCATTCATAGACTTATATGGGGAGACGAAGAGTTGCTCTTTCCAAAAATGATCGTTTCGTTCGCATTGGAGCCATAGTAACGGCGCTAGCGCGAGTGAAATTGAGCGAATATTTCGGGATTATGCCCGCTGAGCGGTACAGTGTAAAATACCTTACCACCCGCTAAATAAGGGTTAATTATCCACACATACTGACACCTTTGCACCCTCATACATGCTCTTCACTGCTTTCAGCAACTTGCCATCTACTCTGTGTATTCTCAGTACCGGTACTTTCCACATGCCTTCTCTATCAATTCTGTCATAGGCCTTCTCCAAGTCCATAAATGCAGCATACAACTTTTGTCGCTTCTCCAGATATTTCTCCACAACACATTTCAGGGCAAAAATCTGAGCTACGCATCCTCTTCCCTTCCGAAGATGACTACAGTATGCTAACCGTTTCCCCAGCAATACTGACTGAAAATGCCCAAATATATTGCATGTCCACTTCAGATTTATCTAAAATATGTAAAATTACACCAAATACCAACTATAGTAGCACTGAAATCAATAAAACACACTAAGAGGATAAATAAATGGAAGAAATACTCCAAAAGATTAATATGTTAACACTTTACCCAGCAATACGGACTGAAAATGCCTAAATAGATTGCATGTGCTCTTCAGATTTATACATACATACATACATACATTAGACAGACTAATGAGGAAGTAAGAAGGAGGTGTGGTGTGGAGGTAGATGTGCAGGAAAGTGTGAAAAGGAACAACTTGAGATGGTTCGGCCATATGGAACGTATGGAAAGCGAGATAATGACTAAGAGGGTGTACGAGAGCGAGGTGGAGGGACAGAGAGGGAGAGGTAGACCGAATGAGAGGTGGAAGGATGGGGTGAGGAAGTACATGAATGAAGGCAGTGCTGGTTGGGGGGAGGGGCGTCGACTGACTGGGGACAGAGGTGCATGGGGGCGGTTCGTTCGTGGCCACCCCTTCGGGGATCACGGCGTCAGGCAATAGATAGATAGATAGATACATACATACATACATACATACATACATAACATTTTAAGACCGAGTGCTCCACACAGATGTGCAGTTTCAGTCTCTTGTCCTAATGGCGGCGTTCCAGGCAACCCTGTTAAGGGATGCTTCACTTGTCAAGTTTTGGATTTGAGATCGGCACGTATAGTCCGATCCCAGGTCTTCCTCGGTCCACCCCTTGGTGCAGCTCCCTCCACAATCGCAGACCTGCATCTTTTCACCCAATTTTCTTCATCCATTCTCTCCACATGTCCATACCATCCCAGTTTACTTGTACGCATCTCCTCGCTAATACTCTTTATACCTAAACGTCTCCTCAGCTCGTCATTTGTTATTCTGTTGACATCCTCTATCTGAAATATGTAAAATTACACCAATTACCAACTACATTAGCAAAAAAATTAATAAAGTACACTAACAGGATAAATAAAATGTAAGAAATAGCCCTAAAGATGAATTTATCTATCTATCTATTGACGGACGCCTTGACCCCCGAAGGATTGGCCACGAACGAAACACCACTATGCACCTCTGTCCCCAGTCAGTCGACGCCCCTCCTCCCATCCAGCACTGCTTTCACGCATATATTTCTTAACTCCACCCTTCCACCTCTCTCTCGGTTTATTTCTCCCTCTGTCCTTCCACCTCACTCGTACACTCTCTTAGTCATTCTCTCGCTTCCCATACGTTCCACATGGCCGAACCATCTCAAGGTGTTCTTTTTCGCACTTTCCAGTACATTCACACCACACCTCTCTCGTACTTCCTCATTTGTCTGTCTATCCCTCCATGTACCTCTGCACACACTTCTCGAGTAACTAATTTCCATCCCGTTCACTCTTGGTTTGAATCTCTCTAACAACGTCCATGCTTTGCTCCCGTAAGTCAATGTCGGGATTACCACACTGTCATGCAAGGACTTCTTTACTTCCATGCTGACCACCCTATTTCTTCTTACTGCTTTCAGCGTTCCTACAACCCTCTTCCCCTGTTGCACCCTCTCCCGCACTTCTTCATCCATACTCACATCTTTACTCAGCACACCTCCCAAATATTTAAATGAGCTGACATTCTCCATAGCCATTCAACCTCACCTCACAGTCTGTGGTTTCACCCCTTTCAAAGACCATAATATTGCTCTTCCTCGCATTTACCTTCAGATTCCGTTTTTCGCACACTGTTCCAAACATATTTACCAGACCCTGCAACTCCCATTCAATATTGCTCATCAGAACTGTATCGTCAGCAAACAGTAGTATTGTACTGTTCAGGCAATTTCCACTCGTTTCATTCCCTTATCAGCAGTACACCAACAACCACTGCTCTTCCTTGTATTTCTTTTGACTCCATCCATATATATATTGAACAACCATGGGCACATCACACACCCCCTTGCTTTAACCCAACATGCAGATCAAAGAACTCGCTCTGTTCATTCTCAACACATACTGACACCTTTGCACCCTCATACATGCTTTTCACTGCTTTCAGCAACTTGCTATCTGCTCCATATATTCCAAATACTTTCTACATACCTTCTCTATCAACTCTGTCATAGGCCTTCTCCAAGTCCATGAAGGCAGCATACAAATTTTGTCCCTTCTCCAGATATTTCTCCACAACACATTTCAGGGCAAAGATCTGAGCTACACATCCTCTTCCCTTCTTATGATGAATACTGTATGTTAACCATTTCCCCAGCAAAACTGACTGAAAATGCCCAAATATATTGCATGTGCACTTCTGATTCATCTAAAATATGTAAAATTATACCAAATACCAACTACATTAGCACAAAAATCAATCAATCACAGAAACAGGATAAAAACATAGAATAAATACCCCAAAAGATGAATACGTTAACCCTTTCCCCAGCAATACTTACTGAACATGCACCAATAAATTGCATGTGCTCTTCAGATTTAGCTGAATTATGTAAAATTACACCAAATACTAACTACATTAGCACAAAAATCAATCAAGCACTTTAACAGGATAAATAAAATGGAAGAAATAGCCCAAAAATGAATTTATCTATACCGGTATATATTGCCGGACACCTTGATCCCCGAAGGGGTGCCACGAACGAAACGCCTGCGTATTTCAAATGCGCTTGAGTTATCACTTGATCATCTTTTAGAGCTTTTTGGCACGGGGTAATTACCACACCATCGCGTCATAAGGAGTTTGAGGGGGTTAAATTGCTAGATACATAGAGGAAGAGGAATGCCAAGTAAAGCTAAATAAAAATATATAAGATATTTTTAGCATGAGGTTGCTTATAATAATTTGTACCTCTGTAGTTTCTCCATGGCTAACCAAAAAGGTCACATTCCAAAAAAGACCCAACCAAAAAGGCCAAGCTTCTGTACAGAAAAAAGGCCACACTCCATTACCCTTATGGTGACCCTATTAAATACAGTAATCAAAACAGCCACACTTCTTAACACAATTACCGCGGGGCCCCTCATATGACAGAGGCGATTTTCCGGCTATTTTGTAGCCTGTGAGCCAGGCCAGATTTTGCAAGCAGCACGGATGGACGTCAACCGGAGCCTATAGGCCTCGCCACGACACTGAGGTTTGTGTGAGAGAGAGCTCACTTATGTGCAGCGTCACACATAGCGAAAACAGAAAATAATTGGTAATTTTTACCAATTTCGCCTATCGGATTTGGTAATTTTTAGCAATTTTGCCCTTCGTTTGCAAGATCGTTACAAGAAAACCAGACGTCGTACAGGGATGATTCAAGAGTAATTTGAAAGATATTACCGTACTTTCACGAATACATAATTGTATTACGCTCTGGCTTTTGCTTATGCATGAAAATTAGCAGGGAATTAAGGCAATTTTGGGCAATTATGCCTACTTGTACAGGATTAATAGCTTTAACCAAAATGGTCACACTCCTTAATGGTCCAAGTGGCCATAGCCAAAATGGCTACACTATATTCCTTCTGTACTTTCTCAATGCCCGATAAGATACATGATATTTTGATATAATTATGTGACACAGCCCTTGTATCCAACATAATACCCTGTGTGCAACCCTGCTCGAACCCCGGACAACGTTGCTTGCAACTTTAATTATTATTATTATTATTATTATTATTATTATTACATAAACACTTATATAACAAACATACAATGGCCTACCGGTGCCTCCTTCATATATAATATATACTGTATAATGATTGTTAAATGAACAATGCAAATTATTTTACCACAGCGGATATTCCAAACATTATATAAAACATTGCTCCGCGGCATTATCAAAACATTATGTACATTAATTATTCGCATTATTGCAGAATTAATAGGCTGTTCAATAGTACTGGGGAAAGTTTAACAATATTTGGTCCGAGGGGGGGTATTTTGGGGAATACCCTGTTTCCCTCCATTAGGTTGGAGATTTTAAGCTTTTTCACCCAATTTGTTTGGCAATAATAAGACACTTCACCCCTGAGATGACGGGGTTGGAAGAAGATGAGCCAAGACGTCCCCAGAACCTGCTCCCGTATGTCACAGAGCCACCAACATCACCATGCAGAATTGCCTCCATACAATGCAGGAGGAAGGAAATAAATAAGTTACCCCAACACCAGAAGAAAGGAATAAAGAAGTTTCCCCTACGCCAGCAGTAAGGTAAACAAGGCCCCACTACCTGTGTAGGCCAAAATGAGGCGCTCCCTGCTCTAATCCCCTCCAACTACAACATCAAAAGTGGCTGCTCCCTGCCAGAGGTGAGAATTTCCTACCCGAACCAGACCTGGACTACGACGAGGCCATGTTTATGCAATCAAGACATCAACCTCCTCAATTTCCACGTATCCATCCAGAAGGAAATAACTACAACTACAACTACTATGGGAACCAACAACGACAATATCATTATTCTCCCTCACAATAAAGGCATTACATATACCATGCTAAATGCTTATGAACATCCAAAACTGTAAATCAATTATCATCCATGCATCAAAACTTCTTCATCCATACTTTTAATATTAATAAATAAAGAATGTAATTACCTATGTAACCCTATATGTATTGTAATTTTGAGAACCTCAATAACTGCAACAATAATAAACACTATAATTCAAATGCCTCTCATATTCCGAAACGCACTACCCAGACACCAATTTAAAAACGGAATATTACCTGCCCGAGCCAAGAATTTGGTAGGCAAAGTTGATTCCACTTTCGAGTACCTCTCCTCTCGGGGTGAACGTGCTTAATAGCTGGTAATCAACTCGGAATATACTTCCGTAAACAGTATCTACAAGCGGCTGTGTGTGTGAAGTGACCAAGAAGAAGTGGTGTTGGCGAGCTAGAAGTGACCATTCTAGTTAGTGCGTGTGAGGAAGACGTCACCCTGGTGTCAACCGGAAGTGGAAAACATACTCAGTCGCCACGTGTGACCAGATCTCTCATGGGCTCCTACTACAATACTTCAACCAAATTAAGTGCCTGTTGTTCGATACTAAATTTTGATGAATATTGCAAAGGTTATATAAGATATGTTAAGTGTTCACATTAACGTCATCTTAAGAGATTATTAATTCTCTCCTTCTAGCCATCGTCACTCGTGTTGAGAGAACAAAACAACTTCTATACGTGAGATTGATATATCTATACTTCTTGGGATATAGTTTCCTATATTCCGTATAAGAGTTATATATATATTCGTTCGGGAAATATACATGCACACTATACGTAAATACCAATGAACACTCTATCAGATCTTATTATGTATGTTGTTATTAGCTGGGTAAGCGATTGCATGTATAAGTGTTCACAGAGAGTGTTTATTTATCAGTCTCTTAGTTAGACTATTGTAATATTTGGGCATCATGACTTCAAACTCAGTTCAAGCCTTCTTTTGAGTTGAATGTAAACTCCTGTCAATATCATGTAGCGTTAACTTCTCCACGGCCGAGACTTTCAGCCCGGCACACAGGCTAATATAATTTATTACTTGCTCACTGAATTTATATTCATTATTGTAACTCTATGAGTTTATTTAGATTTATATCATATTTTATTGTTGAATAAATGTCGAGTTATTCACTGCTCAACTGATATCTTCATTTACATATAACTTTGTCACTGAGTGTGTCTATGCAGTATTTTCTACTTACCTACTCGCTACCTCGTGTTTGCTATTTACTTTCAGGATATCAGTTATTGTGATTGAGACTAACCTCTCTGTATCTATTTATACTATATATATATATATATATATATACATATATATAGTTATCTTTTATGCTTCATTGATACTATTGCGCAATTGCATATTATTCCTGTCCTGCCAATAAATGAACCAGGAATATTTGTACTTATTGTATTATTGTTATTAATTCTATTGAGCTTATTTTCCTATAGATAAGACTCAGATGTATTGTTTTGCTTTGTACCCTAGCTGATTAAGAAATAAAACTTGTGTACCATAACTGTGTATTCTGTGACATTGTTGGAAAATTTAGTGATATAAGGTTTATATATTAAAGTTAGCTGTGTTCCCGTTGAGTGTTATAGTTCTGAGCTTTCCTAGGGTGGAAATAACGAACTGGTATAAAGCGTGCTAAATTATAGCATCGCATAACAACCCCATTCAGGTATTGATTGTTATATGAGCTAGCGAAAGAAAGCCTGTATTTAGAAGAAATAGGCCTTTGGCTGGGATATCTGTATTTAGAATAATGTACAAATTTATCTTGCAAGGGGTCTGGATGGGCATTTCTTAGTTTCTTAGCTTCTGGAAAAGTGTTTATGTTAACCTAGGGGAAAAACTAAAATATATTGCTTGAAGACGGCAAACGCAAACAAAATAATCTTTATGAATTGAATAAAATAATAAAATATAATTAAATAAAATATAAATCATATTAACCCCCAAGACGTCGGATCACATAGTGTCAAATAGCCTTTTGTGTTTGTAGTGGAGCCAATCCTATAAGTATAATCAGGGTCCAGAGAATATAGGGTCAACCCACGGCTGAGAGAAAACGCGTCGTCTTGTGCGCATGACGTCAGTTTCACCACAGTGGGAACAGAGGACTAGGGGTCAGTGGGAGGTCGGTCAGTTCATTCACTTTGAGAACTCGATCACGAACATACGAGGTGAAGCAAATCGAGTGTTTATTTTGCTTGTGCGTGGTATAATAATTTAGTGGAAATGTGACTGCTAAGATATTTTAATTGTGTAGCGTACAATCATGCCAAACAATTGTTCAGTGTATGGTTGTTTTTCAACCCACAGGCATAAGGGACTTATTTCTTTTCACGGTTTTCCTAAAAATGAAGAGATACAAAAGAAGTGGGTCAACCTATGCAAAAGGCAAGATCATATTAATGTAAACAATGCAGTATTATGCAGTTTACATTTTGAACCTAGTGCGTTTGAGAGACATTTGAAATACGAACTACTGAACCAACCAGTACCAAAGACACTCGTAAGACTGAAGGAAGGTTCACTCCCAACACTTCAGTTACCTACAACACAAGGTAAGAATTTTCAGCAGTATGATACTATTCTTGAAGCACAGGGTAATATTCCATTTGTGTTATGAGCATGTGTTTATGCATAGGAGAGTATTAAATTGGATATGGATTGTGTTGTTATGCACGTGCATGCGCAAAATGTGTTTTTTTTTTCTTCTATATTCCAGCTTACTTCCTCTCGGGCATAGGCTGAGAGCCTTAACATTCACCGCTTTACAATGAACAGTGAAGCCCGTGAGGTCTTGTTCCAGTCTAGGGAGTGAGACATGTGAAGCACGTAGAGTACAACGAGCACCTGCCATCTTGCCTTCACATGAGGCACGGTGCTCACTCATGGCCCGAAACGACCCCATCTCTGAAGCCACCTCGTTCCCGTGCTTCACTGTCTCATCCCCTACACTCGGACTTTCACACTTACACACACACAACGCCACCTGTTGAGCTGATAACTCACCAGGCATTGCACCCCTATAGCATATTTTGAATATGGGAATATTCATACAGTGCTATTTAATCAGGGAACAATGAGGGTATTTTATTGACGTTTCGGTGGGCTTGTGGTAATGCACTGATACTAGGTACAGCACAAATTCCATCCCAATAATATCTTCCCATTGATACATCGGGATTTGAACCCGGGACCTTTGGATTACCAGGCCAGTGGCAAGACCACTCCACCACACCTCCCCTGTGTGTGTGTGTGTAGCCTATACTTGTGTTTACAGTTTCATTGACAAGCGGCACAATACTGTGGGATATAAATATATATATATATATATATATATATATATATATATATATATATATATATGTTAGTAAAGCCAGGT
>CM064529.1:40702768-40792725 GCA_032716605.1 Paralithodes platypus
TATTATTTGCAGGCGTTCAGTAAATTTCTTACGGTAATACAAACAATGAAGATTAAATATTTGTGATCGGCATTATATGATTGTGGAGAACAGATGTAGGCCTACCGTATATATTATTTTTTCATATATATATGATACATATGTAACATTGTTATATTATCACGACACTCTCTCTCTCTCTTGTCTCTTCCTCTCTGGGTCTACCTATAGCCTACATTTATAATTGCATGTGACCTTGAAATTGCTTGAGAGTTTGATTGCAACCATTTTATAGCGTATTATTTGCAGGCGTTCAGTAAATTTCTTACGGTAATACAAACAACCAAACAACGAAAGATTGAATATTTGTGCTGCACATCCCTCATACGAAATACCATTCCCACCATATAGAGAGAATACAGAAACTGAACTGAAGAAAGAGTGAACAAGATATAATAATACAGAAATATTACAAGCAAATAAATGAAATAGAGGGATTAGTTAGAGAAAATAATAATGAGAAATACATATACGGATGGGAAGAGAGAAAGGGAGCAGAAGAGAGAGAAAGCGAGCGAGCCAGAGAGACAGACGAGAGGAGTGAGAGAGATTAGAGAAAATAATAATGAGAATTACATATATGGATGAGGAAGAGAGAGAGAGGACAGAGCGCGCGAGAGAGGGAAAGCGAGCAAGCCAGAGAGAGACAGACAGACAGACAGGAGTGAGAGAGAGAGAGAGAAAGAAAGAGAGAGAGAGAGAGAGAGAGAGAGAATACAGAAATAAGGAGAAATAAGAGAAAAATAAGACCGATTACCGAAGGAATAGTAGACGCGCGAGAGGCCGAAGTCAGGCCAAAGCGAACGCAACCGAATGCGCCCGGGAAATAGACCAAAAAGTACCTCCTATTCCTCACCTCTTCCCACCCTCCACACTCATTCATAACATCCATTCATAGACTTATATGGGGAGACGAAGAGTTGCTCTTTCCAAAAATGATCGTTTCGTTCGCATTGGAGCCATAGTAACGGCGCTAGCGCGAGTGAAATTGAGCGAATATTTCGGGATTATGCCCGCTGAGCGGTACAGTGTAAAATACCTTACCACCCGCTAAATAAGGGTTAATTATCCACACATACTGACACCTTTGCACCCTCATACATGCTCTTCACTGCTTTCAGCAACTTGCCATCTACTCTGTGTATTCTCAGTACCGGTACTTTCCACATGCCTTCTCTATCAATTCTGTCATAGGCCTTCTCCAAGTCCATAAATGCAGCATACAACTTTTGTCGCTTCTCCAGATATTTCTCCACAACACATTTCAGGGCAAAAATCTGAGCTACGCATCCTCTTCCCTTCCGAAGATGACTACAGTATGCTAACCGTTTCCCCAGCAATACTGACTGAAAATGCCCAAATATATTGCATGTCCACTTCAGATTTATCTAAAATATGTAAAATTACACCAAATACCAACTATAGTAGCACTGAAATCAATAAAACACACTAAGAGGATAAATAAATGGAAGAAATACTCCAAAAGATTAATATGTTAACACTTTACCCAGCAATACGGACTGAAAATGCCTAAATAGATTGCATGTGCTCTTCAGATTTATACATACATACATACATACATTAGACAGACTAATGAGGAAGTAAGAAGGAGGTGTGGTGTGGAGGTAGATGTGCAGGAAAGTGTGAAAAGGAACAACTTGAGATGGTTCGGCCATATGGAACGTATGGAAAGCGAGATAATGACTAAGAGGGTGTACGAGAGCGAGGTGGAGGGACAGAGAGGGAGAGGTAGACCGAATGAGAGGTGGAAGGATGGGGTGAGGAAGTACATGAATGAAGGCAGTGCTGGTTGGGGGGAGGGGCGTCGACTGACTGGGGACAGAGGTGCATGGGGGCGGTTCGTTCGTGGCCACCCCTTCGGGGATCACGGCGTCAGGCAATAGATAGATAGATAGATACATACATACATACATACATACATACATAACATTTTAAGACCGAGTGCTCCACACAGATGTGCAGTTTCAGTCTCTTGTCCTAATGGCGGCGTTCCAGGCAACCCTGTTAAGGGATGCTTCACTTGTCAAGTTTTTGGATTTGAGATCGGCACGTATAGTCCGATCCCAGGTCTTCCTCGGTCCACCCCTTGGTGCAGCTCCCTCCACAATCGCAGACCTGCATCTTTTCACCCAATTTTCTTCATCCATTCTCTCCACATGTCCATACCATCCCAGTTTACTTGTACGCATCTCCTCGCTAATACTCTTTATACCTAAACGTCTCCTCAGCTCGTCATTTGTTATTCTGTTGACATCCTCTATCTGAAATATGTAAAATTACACCAATTACCAACTACATTAGCAAAAAAATTAATAAAGTACACTAACAGGATAAATAAAATGTAAGAAATAGCCCTAAAGATGAATTTATCTATCTATCTATTGACGGACGCCTTGACCCCCGAAGGATTGGCCACGAACGAAACACCACTATGCACCTCTGTCCCCAGTCAGTCGACGCCCCTCCTCCCATCCAGCACTGCTTTCAACGCATATATTTCTTAACTCCACCCTTCCACCTCTCTCTCGGTTTATTTCTCCCTCTGTCCTTCCACCTCACTCGTACACTCTTAGTAATTCTCTCGCTTCCCATACGTTCCACATGGCCGAACCATCTCAAGGTGTTCTTTTTCGCACTTTCCAGTACATTCACACCACACCTCTCTCGTACTTCCTCATTTGTCTGTCTATCCCTCCATGTACCTCTGCACACACTTCTCGAGTAACTAATTTCCATCCCGTTCACTCTTGGTTTGAATCTCTCTAACAACGTCCATGCTTTGCTCCCGTAAGTCAATGTCGGGATTACCACACTGTCATGCAAGGACTTCTTTACTTCCATGCTGACCACCCTATTTCTTCTTACTGCTTTCAGCGTTCCTACAACCCTCTTCCCCTGTTGCACCCTCTCCCCGCACTTCTTCATCCATACTCACATCTTTACTCAGCACACCTCCCAAATATTTAAATGAGCTGACATTCTCCATAGCCATTCAACCTCACCTCACAGTCTGTGGTTTCACCCCTTTCAAAGACCATAATATTGCTCTTCCTCGCATTTACCTTCAGATTCCGTTTTTCGCACACTGTTCCAAACATATTTACCAGACCCTGCAACTCCCATTCAATATTGCTCATCAGAACTGTATCGTCAGCAAACAGTAGTATTGTACTGTTCAGGCAATTTCCACTCGTTTCATTCCCTTATCAGCAGTACACCAACAACCACTGCTCTTCCTTGTATTTCTTTTGACTCCATCCATATATATATTGAACAACCATGGGCACATCACACACCCCCTTGCTTTAACCCAACATGCAGATCAAAGAACTCGCTCTGTTCATTCTCAACACATACTGACACCTTTGCACCCTCATACATGCTTTTCACTGCTTTCAGCAACTTGCTATCTGCTCCATATATTCCAAATACTTTCTACATACCTTCTCTATCAACTCTGTCATAGGCCTTCTCCAAGTCCATGAAGGCAGCATACAAATTTTGTCCCTTCTCCAGATATTTCTCCACAACATTTCAGGGCAAAGATCTGAGCTACACATCCTCTTCCCTTCTTATGATGAATACTGTATGTTAACCATTTCCCCAGCAAAACTGACTGAAAATGCCCAAATATATTGCATGTGCACTTCTGATTCATCTAAAATATGTAAAATTATACCAAATACCAACTACATTAGCACAAAAATCAATCAATCACAGAAACAGGATAAAAACATAGAATAAATACCCCAAAAGATGAATACGTTAACCCTTTCCCCAGCAATACTTACTGAACATGCACCAATAAATTGCATGTGCTCTTCAGATTTAGCTGAATTATGTAAAATTACACCAAATACTAACTACATTAGCACAAAAATCAATCAAGCACTTTAACAGGATAAATAAAATGGAAGAAATAGCCCAAAAATGAATTTATCTATACCGGTATATATTGCCGGACACCTTGATCCCCGAAGGGGTGCCACGAACGAAACGCCTGCGTATTTCAAATGCGCTTGAGTTATCACTTGATCATCTTTTAGAGCTTTTTGGCACGGGGTAATTACCACACCATCGCGTCATAAGGAGTTTGAGGGGGTTAAATTGCTAGATACATAGAGGAAGAGGAATGCCAAGTAAAGCTAAATAAAAATATATAAGATATTTTTAGCATGAGGTTGCTTATAATAATTTGTACCTCTGTAGTTTCTCCATGGCTAACCAAAAAGGTCACATTCCAAAAAAGACCCAACCAAAAAGGCCAAGCTTCTGTACAGAAAAAAGGCCACACTCCATTACCCTTATGGTGACCCTATTAAATACAGTAATCAAAACAGCCACACTTCTTAACACAATTACCGCGGGGCCCCTCATATGACAGAGGCGATTTTCCGGCTATTTTGTAGCCTGTGAGCCAGGCCAGATTTTGCAAGCAGCACGGATGGACGTCAACCGGAGCCTATAGGCCTCGCCACGACACTGAGGTTTGTGTGAGAGAGAGCTCACTTATGTGCAGCGTCACACATAGCGAAAACAGAAAATAATTGGTAATTTTTACCAATTTCGCCTATCGGATTTGGTAATTTTTAGCAATTTTGCCCTTCGTTTGCAAGATCGTTACAAGAAAACCAGACGTCGTACAGGGATGATTCAAGAGTAATTTGAAAGATATTACCGTACTTTCACGAATACATAATTGTATTACGCTCTGGCTTTTGCTTATGCATGAAAATTAGCAGGGAATTAAGGCAATTTTGGGCAATTATGCCTACTTGTACAGGATTAATAGCTTTAACCAAAATGGTCACACTCCTTAATGGTCCAAGTGGCCATAGCCAAAATGGCTACACTATATTCCTTCTGTACTTTCTCAATGCCCGATAAGATACATGATATTTTGATATAATTATGTGACACAGCCCTTGTATCCAACATAATACCCTGTGTGCAACCCTGCTCGAACCCCGGACAACGTTGCTTGCAACTTTAATTATTATTATTATTATTATTATTATTATTACATAAACACTTATATAACAAACATACAATGGCCTACCGGTGCCTCCTTCATATATAATATATACTGTATAATGATTGTTAAATGAACAATGCAAATTATTTTACCACAGCGGATATTCCAAACATTATATAAAACATTGCTCCGCGGCATTATCAAAACATTATGTACATTAATTATTCGCATTATTGCAGAATTAATAGGCTGTTCAATAGTACTGGGGAAAGTTTAACAATATTTGGTCCGAGGGGGGGTATTTTGGGGAATACCCTGTTTCCCTCCATTAGGTTGGAGATTTTAAGCTTTTTCACCCAATTTGTTTGGCAATAATAAGACACTTCACCCCTGAGATGACGGGGTTGGAAGAAGATGAGCCAAGACGTCCCCAGAACCTGCTCCCGTATGTCACAGAGCCACCAACATCACCATGCAGAATTGCCTCCATACAATGCAGGAGGAAGGAAATAAATAAGTTACCCCAACACCAGAAGAAAGGAATAAAGAAGTTTCCCCTACGCCAGCAGTAAGGTAAACAAGGCCCCACTACCTGTGTAGGCCAAAATGAGGCGCTCCCTGCTCTAATCCCCTCCAACTACAACATCAAAAGTGGCTGCTCCCTGCCAGAGGTGAGAATTTCCTACCCGAACCAGACCTGGACTACGACGAGGCCATGTTTATGCAATCAAGACATCAACCTCCTCAATTTCCACGTATCCATCCAGAAGGAAATAACTACAACTACAACTACTATGGGAACCAACAACGACAATATCATTATTCTCCCTCACAATAAAGGCATTACATATACCATGCTAAATGCTTATGAACATCCAAAACTGTAAATCAATTATCATCCATGCATCAAAACTTCTTCATCCATACTTTTAATATTAATAAATAAAGAATGTAATTACCTATGTAACCCTATATGTATTGTAATTTTGAGAACCTCAATAACTGCAACAATAATAAAACACTATAATTCAAATGCCTCTCATATTCCGAAACGCACTACCCAGACACCAATTTAAAAACGGAATATTACCTGCCCGAGCCAAGAATTTGGTAGGCAAAGTTGATTCCACTTTCGAGTACCTCTCCTCTCGGGGTGAACGTGCTTAATAGCTGGTAATCAACTCGGAATATACTTCCGTAAACAGTATCTACAAGCGGCTGTGTGTGTGAAGTGACCAAGAAGAAGTGGTGTTGGCGAGCTAGAAGTGACCATTCTAGTTAGTGCGTGTGAGGAAGACGTCACCCTGGTGTCAACCGGAAGTGGAAAACATACTCAGTCGCCACGTGTGACCAGATCTCTCATGGGCTCCTACTACAATACTTCAACCAAATTAAGTGCCTGTTGTTCGATACTAAATTTTGATGAATATTGCAAAGGTTATATAAGATATGTTAAGTGTTCACATTAACGTCATCTTAAGAGATTATTAATTCTCTCCTTCTAGCCATCGTCACTCGTGTTGAGAGAACAAAACAACTTCTATACGTGAGATTGATATATCTATACTTCTTGGGATATAGTTTCCTATATTCCGTATAAGAGTTATATATATATTCGTTCGGGAAATATACATGCACACTATACGTAAATACCAATGAACACTCTATCAGATCTTATTATGTATGTTGTTATTAGCTGGGTAAGCGATTGCATGTATAAGTGTTCACAGAGAGTGTTTATTTATCAGTCTCTTAGTTAGACTATTGTAATATTTGGGCATCATGACTTCAAACTCAGTTCAAGCCTTCTTTTGAGTTGAATGTAAACTCCTGTCAATATCATGTAGCGTTAACTTCTCCACGGCCGAGACTTTCAGCCCGGCACACAGGCTAATATAATTTATTACTTGCTCACTGAATTTATATTCATTATTGTAACTCTATGAGTTTATTTAGATTTATATCATATTTTATGTTGAATAAATGTCGAGTTATTCACTGCTCAACTGATATCTTCATTTACATATAACTTTGTCACTGAGTGTGTCTATGCAGTATTTTCTACTTACCTACTCGCTACCTCGTGTTTGCTATTTACTTTCAGGATATCAGTTATTGTGATTTGAGACTAACCTCTCTGTATCTATTTATACTATATATATATATATATATATATACATATATATAGTTATCTTTTATGCTTCATTGATACTATTGCGCAATTGCATATTATTCCTGTCCTGCCAATAAATGAACCAGGAATATTTGTACTTATTGTATTATTGTTATTAATTCTATTGAGCTTATTTTCCTATAGATAAGACTCAGATGTATTGTTTTGCTTTGTACCCTAGCTGATTAAGAAATAAAACTTGTGTACCATAACTGTGTATTCTGTGACATTGTTGGAAAATTTAGTGATATAAGGTTTATATATTAAAGTTAGCTGTGTTCCCGTTGAGTGTTATAGTTCTGAGCTTTCCTAGGGTGGAAATAACGAACTGGTATAAAGCGTGCTAAATTATAGCATCGCATAACAACCCCATTCAGGTATTGATTGTTATATGAGCTAGCGAAAGAAAGCCTGTATTTAGAAGAAATAGGCCTTTGGCTGGGATATCTGTATTTAGAATAATGTACAAATTTATCTTGCAAGGGGTCTGGATGGGCATTTCTTAGTTTCTTAGCTTCTGGAAAAGTGTTTATGTTAACCTAGGGGAAAAACTAAAATATATTGCTTGAAGACGGCAAACGCAAACAAAATAATCTTTATGAATTGAATAAAATAATAAAATATAATTAAATAAAATATAAATCATATTAACCCCCAAGACGTCGGATCACATAGTGTCAAATAGCCTTTTGTGTTTGTAGTGGAGCCAATCCTATAAGTATAATCAGGGTCCAGAGAATATAGGGTCAACCCACGGCTGAGAGAAAACGCGTCGTCTTGTGCGCATGACGTCAGTTTCACCACAGTGGGAACAGAGACTAGGGGTCAGTGGGAGGTCGGTCAGTTCATTCACTTTGAGAACTCGATCACGAACATACGAGGTGAAGCAAATCGAGTGTTTATTTTGCTTGTGCGTGGTATAATAATTTAGTGGAAATGTGACTGCTAAGATATTTTAATTGTGTAGCGTACAATCATGCCAAACAATTGTTCAGTGTATGGTTGTTTTTCAACCCACAGGCATAAGGGACTTATTTCTTTTCACGGTTTTCCTAAAAATGAAGAGATACAAAAGAAGTGGGTCAACCTATGCAAAAGGCAAGATCATATTAATGTAAACAATGCAGTATTATGCAGTTTACATTTTGAACCTAGTGCGTTTGAGAGACATTTGAAATACGAACTACTGAACCAACCAGTACCAAAGACACTCGTAAGACTGAAGGAAGGTTCACTCCCAACACTTCAGTTACCTACAACACAAGGTAAGAATTTTCAGCAGTATGATACTATTCTTGAAGCACAGGGTAATATTCCATTTGTGTTATGAGCATGTGTTTATGCATAGGAGAGTATTAAATTGGATATGGATTGTGTTGTTATGCACGTGCATGCGCAAAATGTGTTTTTTTTTTCTTCTATATTCCAGCTTACTTCCTCTCGGGCATAGGCTGAGAGCCTTAACATTCACCGCTTTACAATGAACAGTGAAGCCCGTGAGGTCTTGTTCCAGTCTAGGGAGTGAGACATGTGAAGCACGTAGAGTACAACGAGCACCTGCCATCTTGCCTTCACATGAGGCACGGTGCTCACTCATGGCCCGAAACGACCCCATCTCTGAAGCCACCTCGTTCCCGTGCTTCACTGTCTCATCCCCTACACTCGGACTTTCACACTTACACACACACAACGCCACCTGTTGAGCTGATAACTCACCAGGCATTGCACCCCTATAGCATATTTTGAATATGGGAATATTCATACAGTGCTATTTAATCAGGGAACAATGAGGGTATTTTATTGACGTTTCGGTGGGCTTGTGGTAATGCACTGATACTAGGTACAGCACAAATTCCATCCCAATAATATCTTCCCATTGATACATCGGGATTTGAACCCGGGACCTTTGGATTACCAGGCCAGTGGCAAGACCACTCCACCACACCTCCCCTGTGTGTGTGTGTGTAGCCTATACTTGTGTTTACAGTTTCATTGACAAGCGGCACAATACTGTGGGATATAAATATTATATATATATATATATATATATATATATATATATATATATATATATATGTTAGTAAAGCCAGGTAATAAATTTTCTTTAATACATACGAGGTTGAAAGAAATGGCAATTTCTGCGTTGGAAATTTTATTATTCAAAGTTTCCAGGTCTCTGATGAGTTTTCGCTGGGTGGCAGGAAGTAGATGAAGGAGATGAGCAAAATTCATGGTGGTACAGGGTTACATAAATGTACATGATGATACAGGATATACGACGCGTTTCACTGGACAACCAGCATTATCAAGTAAGGAAGGAATGATATAAAAGGTAAACAGGAAGGGTATATATAGAGGGTGGAGGATCAGAGGAGGCGGAAAACAGGGGGCAAAAGTCTGCTATTGGTGGAAGCGTAAACTAGGAGAGAGAAGGGGTTAACTGCTTCACGCATGCGCACTGGATGCGGGATGGTGGTCAGTAGGTGGGGTCGAAGCTGATTGGCTGCGTGTCGAGGGGCGTGGCCTAAGTTGTGTGGCGCCTGCAGAAGGCGAAGCTGAAGGAGGTAGCGCGGGGGGCTGCGTCAAGGGTACCGGGGGGCGAGGAGGGGTGTTAGGTCCTGTAGGGTAGTGCCTTTTGGCAGAAGGAAGGATCTGAAGGTCCAGAGTTTGGTTGTTGATGTTGGGATGTAAGGCTTGGATATATAAAGCTTCGAGTATAGGTAATCTCCTTGGGTCGCTTTCTTTATCGAGTATGGTGGTGTGTTTCTCTAACTCGTTGCGTGTGAGGTGAGGGTGGTTAGGGGTGAGATACTGGTCTTTGATGGCTCCCGCCTGAAGGTGAAGAGTTAACCGACGTGAAAGACGAGTCTGCGTCATACCAATATAGGAATGAGGTCCACAGTCCTCATAATTACAGGTATGTTGGTAAATGACGTGATCGTCGGTCATCGGGCTCTTTATCTTGGTGGAGGCTGGTTTGTTGCGGAGAACGAGGTTGGAGGTCTTGGGGGATTTGTAATAAATTATTAATTTGATTTTGTTTTCCGGGTTGGTTGGGTGGACATGCTTGGAGATTATTTCTTTTAAGACGGCCTCGTCATTTTTGTGTTCAGAGGACATGTAATTGCGGTAGAAGATCTTAATTTCATTGGGGGGGTCAATGTTGGGAGGGCTTTGGGTGTACCATTTTTCAAGATGGTGGTTGATGGTGCTGGAGATGTCGGAGTTGGAGTATCCGTTATTTACTAAAACTTGGGATAGTCTTTCTAGTTCCTGGTGGGTGTCGGCCCAGGTAGAGCAGTGCGTGAGGGCTCTCCTAACATAGGCGGAGATGGAGGATAGAAGATAACGGCGGGGGCATTCACTATCGCCGTTGAGGCATTGTCCTGTGTTAGTAGGTTTAATGTAGACGGTGGTTTTGAACCCATGGTCGTTCAGAGCTACGAGGATGTCGAGGAAGGGGAGTTGTCCATTGTTAGATTTTTCAAAGGTGAAGTTAAGTCCGGAGGAGGTCATGAAGCGGAGGTCCTTGATTTGCACGAAGATGTCATCCACGTATCTACAGTAGACGGCTGGTCGTTGGGCAGCTAGGAGATCTTCCTCGATGGTACCCATGAAAAAGTTCGCAAAAAGAACTCCTAGGGGGCTGCCCATCGCCACACCGTCTATCTGCTTGTACATGTTGCCCCGGGGGCAAAGGAAGGGGGCCTCCTTGGTACATAGCTCCAGTAGTGTTTTCAGGGCCTTCTCCGGGATGTCCAGTGTAGGTGTATCAGGGCAATGATAAATTCGACGTAGAATCATGTCAATGGTACTATCCACTGGCACGTTGGTGAACAGGCTTTCTACGTCGAGAGAGGCGATAGTGTGGTTGTTGTTACGGGGGGCGTCTCGTAAAATTTCCAAGAAATCGTGGGCTGAGTTAAGGTTGAATTGACTGGGCACGTAGGGGGTGAGGAGGTTGTTCAGGGCCTTGGCGATCTGGTAGGTGGCAGTGGGGATCTGGGAGATGATGGGGCGGAGGGGGTTCCCAGGTTTGTGTGTTTTGATGGTTCCGTACGCATAACCAGGGGTGTATTCTCCGACGAGTTTTTTAAGGTGGATCCCTCCTTGTTTGGCGTTGATGGCGGTGATGGTGGTGTTGGCAATACGTTTGATTTCGTCGGTTGGGTTGCGGGTGATCTTTTTAAATTTAGTGTTGTCACTTAAGATGACGTCCATTTTTCTAAGATATTCCTCCTTGTCATGGATCACGAGGCAGGAAGCTTTATCCGCACGACGGATGATGATGTTGGGGTTGTCTCTTAATAGTTTGGCAGCTTGGAAGTGTTGTTTGTTGAGTATTTTGCTATGGTGAGTTCCTCTGGTTTTGGCGGCTTCAGCGAGGAGAGTAGGTTGTAGGGCGGGAGTAGTGGTGACCTTGCCATCCTTCTTGAGTCGTAGGATGTCGTCCAGGAGGATTTCCGTTTCTAGGCGTTTCCGGTGGGGGCCAGGTTTGGAGCTGTAGTGGCAGTTGAGGCCTTTGTTGAGGAGGTCTTCTTGGTCCAGGGTCAGAATGGTGTTAGTAAGGTTTATATATCCTTTTGTTGGTTTGGGAAGTTTTAAGTTTCCGCCATAAAGACGGGCAAGCTTTTTTATGGTTGTGTTTTCGGCTTGTCTTCTGTGTTGATCAAGGAGTTGTTCGAGGGCTGTGTTGATTTCGGCTTTGAGGTGGTCTGGAGGGGTTTCGTCTTCCCAAATCCGTAGAAGAGCATCTCGTTCTTTACGAAGGTTGTTGGCGAGCTCTCGTTTTTCAATTATTTGGTCCTTCAAGGAGGAATATCTTAGAAAAATGGACGTCATCTTAAGTGACAACACTAAATTTAAAAAGATCACCCGCAACCCAACCGACGAAATCAAACGTATTGCCAACACCACCATCACCGCCATCAACGCCAAACAAGGAGGGATCCACTTAAAAAACTCGTCGGAGAATACACCCCTGGTTATGCGTACGGAACCATCAAAACACACAAACCTGGGAACCCCCTCCGCCCCATCATCTCCCAGATCCCCACTGCCACCTACCAGATCGCCAAGGCCCTGAACAACCTCCTCACCCCCTACGTGCCCAGCCAATTCAACCTTAACTCAGCCCACGATTTCTTGGAAATTTTACGAGACGCCCCCCGTAACAACAACCACACTATCGCCTCTCTCGACGTAGAAAGCCTGTTCACCAACGTGCCAGTGGATAGGACCATTGACATGATTCTACGTCGAATTTATCATTGCCCTGATACACCTACACTGGACATCCCGGAGAAGGCCCTGAAAACACTACTGGAGCTATGTACCAAGGAGGCCCCCTTCCTTTGCCCCCGGGGCAACATGTACAAGCAGATAGACGGTGTGGCGATGGCAGCCCCCTAGGAGTTCTTTTTGCGAACTTTTTCATGGGTACCATCGAGGAAGAGCTCCTAGCTGCCCAACGACCAGCCGTCTACTGTAGATACGTGGATGACATCTTCGTGCAAATCAAGGACCTCCGCTTCATGACCTCCTCCGGACTTAACTTCACCTTTGAAAAATCTAACAATGGACAACTCCCCTTCCTCGACATCCTCGTAGCTCTGAACGACCATGGGTTCAAAACCACCGTCTACATTAAACCTACTAACACAGGACAATGCCTCAACGGCGATAGTGAATGCCCCCGCCCTTATCTTCTATCCTCCATCTCCGCCTACGTTAGGAGAGCCCTCACGCACTGCTCTACCTGGGCCGACACCCACCAGGAACTAGAAAGACTATCCCAAGTTTTAGTAAATAACGGATACTCCAACTCCGACATCTCCAGCACCATCAACCACCATCTTGAAAAATGGTACACCCAAAGCCCTCCCAACATTGACCCCCCCAATGAAATTAAGATCTTCTACCGCAATTACATGTCCTCTGAACACAAAAATGACGAGGCCGTCTTAAAAGAAATAATCTCCAAGCATGTCCACCCAACCAACCCGGAAAACAAAATCAAATTAATAATTTATTACAAATCCCCCAAGACCTCCAACCTCGTTCTCCGCAACAAACCAGCCTCCACCATGATAAAGAGCCCGATGACCGACGATCACGTCATTTACCAACATACCTGTAATTATGAGGACTGTGGACCTCATTCCTATATTGGTATGACGCAGACTCGTCTTTCACGTCGGTTAACTCTTCACCTTCAGGCTGGAGCCATCAAAGACCACTATCTTACCCCTAACCACCCTCACCTCACACGCAACGAGTTAGAGAAACACACCACCATACTCGATAAAGAAAGCGACCCAAGGAGATTACCTATACTCGAAGCTTTATATATCCAAGCCTTACATCCCAACATCAACAACCAAACTCTGGACCTTCAGATCCTTCCTTCTGCCAAAAGGCACTACCCTACAGGACCTAACACCCCTCCTCGCCCCCCGGTACCCTTGACGCAGCCCCCCGCGCTACCTCCTTCAGCTTCGTCTTCTGCAGGCGCCACACAACTTAGGCGACGCCCCTCGACACGCAGCCAATCAGCTTCGACCCCACCTACTGACCACCATCCCGCATCCAGTGCGCATGCGTGAAGCGGTTAACCCCTTCTCTCTCCTAGTTTACGCTTTCACCAATAGCAGACTTTTGCCCCCTGTTTTCCGCCTCCTCTGATCCTCCACCCTCTATATATACCCTTCCTGTTTACCTTTTATATCATTCCTTCCTTACTTGATAATGCTGGTTGTCCAGTGAAACGCGTCGTATATCCTGTATCATCATGTACATTTATGTAACCCTGTACCACCATGAATTTTGCTCATCTCCTTCATCTACTTCCTGCCACCCAGCGAAAACTCATCAGAGACCTGGAAACTTTGAATAATAAAATTTCCAACGCAGAAATTGCCATTTCTTTCAACCTCGTATGTATTAAAGAAAATATATATATATATATATACATATATATATACCGGTATATATACAGTATATATATATATATATATATATTACCAAATGAAGACACCAAATAAAAACAAAATATATATATATAGTAGCCTATAATATTATATATAAATTTGTTATTGATTCACTTGCTAGTCATGAGAATATTACAAGCGTCTTCTGCTCCTATATTATTGAATAACTTATCTAACACGCAAATAATGGCCAAGTTGCCATTTCTCGCTCACGCGCTCTCTCTCTCTCATTACTTTCCGTTACCTGTCGCTCTGTTTCTAGAAATATTAGTAATTTTAAGCAAATTTCCAGATGGGGCTGTTTCGTGTGCCAGGAACATCAGAGTTGAAAGAAGATGACACAAACGGCTTGTGCAAGATATTATGGATATAGAATCAGCACCGGAGATACCAAGGGAGCAGCCTGTAGAAGAGGGACCAGTTTTGGAAATAGAAGAATTACAACGCCAATTGGATGAATTGAAGAAGGAGCTCCATGCAGAGAAGGCAAAGTGGGAGGAGGAGAATACGGTGTTGCTCGCCCAGCTTAATAGCACATCTGTCACTGCAACAGCTGTTGCTAGGGAAGCACTTTCTCAATATTTTTCTGCTTCCCAAGTGGAGTTTCTGCTAACCGGAAAGCCTATACATTACTGGGCTGAAGACGATATTAGTCGGGCACTTACTCTGCACAGCTTAAGCCCGAAAGCCTATAGGTATTTGAGAGAAAAGTGCAAATTTCCTTTCCCATCTGTGTCCACGTTAAATCGCTGGGTATCAAAACTAAATGTCGAACCAGGGATATTGCACCCTGTTTTAGATTTGCTTCAATACAAAGCAGAGTCAATGAGTGAACGTGATGCGTATGTGTTATGTCGTTTGATGAGTGCAGTATTACAAGTGAGTGGGGTTATGATAAAGGAAATGACACTATCTATGATCCTAAAAAAAAAGTGCAGTGTGTTTTGGTAAGAGGACTGGTGAATCCATGGAAGCAACTCATCTATTATGAATTTGACTGTAATATGAGCAAGACAATTTTGTTCAATATACTCATGAAGGTCGAAGCAGTTGGGTTTCATGTAGTTGCCATGGTGAATGATCTGTGTACTGCCAATGGCAGATTATGAAATGAACTTGGTATAAATATGGAAAATACATCATCCACAAATCCTGCAGATTGTGATAGGGAAATTTGTGTGTTTGCCGATGCTCCACATCTCATTAAACTCATCAGAAATAATTTCTTGGATTCTGGCTTTGAACTTTCTGATGGTAAGTCTGTGTGTTGTGAATTAGTGCGTGAGATCATCAAGAGAAGCACTAGTGATCTAAAAACTGCACATAAGCTGTCAGCGAAACACATCACTGTAAGTGGTGTGCAACGCATGAATGTAAGGCTTGCAGCGCAACTGCTGTCAGAAACAACTTCAAAATCCTTAACATACTTTGGGGGAAAAGATTTACTTCAGGATCTAGACTGGGATGCTACAAGCCATTTCATTGGTTTCGTAGACTCTTGGTTTGATTTGCTTAATTCTAGAGCCCCACATGATGTAAAGGCTTCAAGAATTGCTTATTGGCTCAATCTGAAAGAGCAAAAACAAATCTTAGACACTATGATTCATATAGCAGATACAATGAGAGTCAGGGGACATAATAAGCATTTGCCATTTCAGAAAGGATTGATCATTTCATCAAGGTCATTATCTAAATTGCATAGCATGGTGAAAGACAACTACAATATTTCATACATCTTGACACACAGAGTAAATCAAGATGTACTGGAGCACTTCTTTGGTTGTCTCCGGCAAATGGGAGCATGCTACCAACATCCGTCAGCAGTTTCTGTGAAGTATCGACTGAGATCACATCTTCTTGGAAAAGACAGTGCACTGATGGGATCAAAGTACAACTCTGAAAGAATATGTAATGATAGTAATATGACATCAAATTCCGTTTCTTTCATTAAAGATAGTCATTCAACTATGCCTGATAACGGAGAATCTCATGAGCGTGAGCTGTGCCTATCTGCAATGTTGTTCTCTTTGCCTGAGGCTGAAGAAGACTCGGAGTCTAATTGCTTGAGCAATGATGAAAGTAGTGCCTCTGATATTTATGATGTTGCCCTACAGCCTATTGAATTTGAACAGGCTGATGAAGAGGAAGGACTTCAGTACTTTGGAGGATTTATTGCACACAAATTTCCTAAGTATGAGTACCTTGGCTCTAAAGTACCAATAGAAGACAAAACATGGATAGGTGCAATAAGCAGAAATCCAGAGAAACTAGTTAAGCCTAGCTGTGAGTTTTTCAAGAAATTAAAGATCATGGAAAAGATTTTCAAATGTTACCATGGAGAAAAATCCCTAAAATCTGGCCAAGGTGCTATAAGCTTAGTATCATCGGATATTGCCAAGTTTGTTTCATTACCTTATGAAGTAATTACATACTTTGTCCGCTGTCGCACTTTCTTTAGAATTCGTGTGCTGAATAGAAATATTAATTCTTCCCGAAAAGTTGCAAATAAAATGTCTAGATTGATAAAGTAGCCACCCACCCCCACCCCCACATATAACAATGCACACTGAACCTATCTTAAAATATATAGTATAAAGGCAATGATGTTAAGTTACTATACACTAAACTATATATATTTATCAGATGTTGAGACAAATCCATTACATCACACACACGGACCGTTTGTAATGTGTGATTGTATGTATGTGTGTGTTTTATGTTTTATGTATGTGTTATGTGTTTTATGTGTGTGTGCCCTCCTCCTACTTTATGTGTGTGCCCTCCTCCTACTTTATGTGTGTGTGCCCTCCTCCTACTTTATGTGTGTGCCTCCTCCTACTTTATGTGTGTGTGCCCTCCTCCTACTTATGTGTGTGCCTCCTCCTACTTTATGTGTGTGTGCCCTCCTACTTTATGTGTGTGTGCCCTCCTCTCTGTCTTTCTGTGTGTGCCCTCCTCCTACTTTATGTGTGTGTGCCCTCCTCCTACTTTATGTGTGTGTGCCCTCCTCCTACTTTATGTGTGTGCCCTCCTCCTACTTTATGTGTGTGTGCCCTCCTACTACTTTATGTGTGTGCCCTCCTCCTACTTTATGTGTGTGTGCCCTCCTCCTACTTTTGTGTGTGTGCCCTCCTCCTACTTTATGTGTGTGTGCCCTCCTCCTACTTTATGTGTGTGTGCCCTCCTCCTACTTTATGTGTGTGTGCCCTCCTCCTACATTATGTGTGTGTGCCCTCCTCCTACTTTATGTGTGTGTGCCCTCCTCCTACTTTATGTGTGTGTGCCCTCCTCCTACTTTATGTGTGTGTGCCCTCCTCCTACTTTATGTCTGTGTGCCCTCCTCCTACTTTATGTGTGTGTGCCCTCCTCCTACTTTATGTGTGTGTGCCCTCCTCCTACTTTATGTGTGTGTGCCCTCCTCCTACTTTATGTGTGTGTGCCCTCCTCCTACTTTATGTGTGTGTGCCCTCCTCCTACTTTATGTGTGTGTGCCCTCCTCCTACTTTATGTGTGTGTGCCCTCCTCCTACTTTATGTGTGTGTGCCCTCCTCCTACTTTATGTGTGTGTGCCCTCCTCCTACTTTATGTGTGTGTGCCCTCCTCCTACTTTATGTGTGTGTGCCCTCCTCCTACTTTATGTGTGTGTGCCCTCCTCCTACTTTTGTTTAACAGGATATAGGCGGAAAGGTATGACATTAGGGTTAATATTCAGCTTAACATTGACAAGCTAGAAATCCCCCCCCCCAAAAAAAACCACACTTACACACATATACAGTATAAACACGTGTTATGTAAAATGCAGTGTGGGGGTGTGTGTGTGTGTGTGTGTGTGTGTGTGTGTGTGTGTGTGTGTGTGTGTGTGTGTGTGTGTGTGTGTGTGTGTGTGTGTGTGTGTGTGTGTGTGTGTGTGTTCCCTCCTACTTTTCTTTAAGAGGAAATGGGCGGACATCAAAAAGACATTATAATATGCCCTTCCTTAGGATTAAGAATAGTCCCTAAATCAGGTATCAACCCCTCCCACTCTCTCTTTCTCGATCTCGCTCTCTCACTCTCACTCTCACTTTTCTCTCTCTCTCTCTCTCTCTCTCTCTCTCTCTCTCTCTCTCTCTCTCTCTCTCTCTCTCTCTCATATGAAATGAATTTAAACATTTTCCTGGTGTATATATGTTATTTATTGGTATGCTCGCTATTATCCATAATTTATTACCTCCTTTTTTTGCACATTTAATTGTAAAATAAACTGAGCTTGATGTATTTTAATTTGTTTTTGTTTGTCCTGTAACATTAAATAAGACTATTTACACGCATAGTTCAATATATCACAAATAACAGATGTCTTATATGAGGAGTTCAGGCTGAGCGTGGTGAATGTGACGTCACTCACTCGCAGGTACCTGCGCGTGGGTAGACCCTACATTCTCTGGACCCGGAGTATAATCATTAAGAAACTGAATTAATACATATGTCCTTCTAGTCATTGTGTCGAGAGTTGTTAATTAAGGCCGTGTACAGTGTACACATGTACATACACACGTACTTCAATGAATACACACACACATACACTCATACATACACGCTAATAGCTCACCCCCTCCCCCCCACTCACAAAAACACAAATACACATTAAACCTACGTGCACATTAGTATTTAATGAATCTCCCATGTCATATAATGCTTGGACAACTTGTATTATCGCAATACTTTTGTATTTTTTCAATATAAGATTCAGACATTTGAGTTAATTGAAACTAAGCTAAAGTTACTTTTTTTTAAAAAGACCTCAGTCTACGTATTGTGAAAAACCTGTTATCCTCCGGCTAATTGTGGGGTTGGGAATGCCCCTGGCATTCGAAACTTCAGGAGTCTTCGGCCCTACCACCCTTAAGATGGTGAATGAAATAGGCCGTAAAATCAGAGAAGTTTCAGGAGAACCCCAGGAAACCCTCTGGCTCAAGCAAAGACTAGGGATGGCTATCCTCCGGGGCAATGCCACCAGCGTCATGAGCTCAGTTCGACTGGACTGGGTCATGCCACTGTGTGAGGCCCGGGCAGGAGTGGTTTATCCGTAGTCTTTCCACAGTAGGGTAAAACAAAACATAAACTTTATTTGTATGTAACATGTGTGATGTACATAAATAAAAGGGGATGTGTCGGATGGTTGAAAGCCACAGTTGCTCTCGCGTTTGGGGCTAGCAACACGTATTATGAAAAACATGTATCCTCCTTCATTCACTGTCCCCCCCTTCACTCACAAAGTTACTTACATTGAATGTTTCTGGTTTCTCCTAATATAAGAAATAATATTTGTTTTTGTTCATCAAACATGCATAGTTAGAGTAAAA
This sequence comes from Paralithodes platypus, assembly GCA_032716605.1. Lineage (NCBI taxonomy): Eukaryota > Metazoa > Arthropoda > Malacostraca > Decapoda > Lithodidae > Paralithodes > Paralithodes platypus. The sequence goes on from CM064529.1 coordinate 40,722,308, forward strand.
TATGTATTGAAATGTACTTATGTTTACAATAACATGATGTCTATTATATTATGAAATTACTGGCCTTATTTGATGATTGGTAATTAACCCACGCTGACGATGTGATGTGTGTATGTGTGTCTGTAGACAAATGAGTATATTGATGTTGTTGGAGAGGCACAAATCAAGAGTAAGAGGGGTGGAAATGAGTTACTTGAGAAGTGCGTGCAGAGTTCCATGGAGGGATAGACAGAGGAATGTAGAGAGCGATGTGGTGTGGATGTGGTCGAAAGTGTGAAAAGGAAAACCTTGAGATGGTTTGGCCATGTGGAACGTATGGGAAGCGAGATAATGGCTAAGAGAGTGTACAAGGGTAAGGGGGAGGGACAGAGAGGGAGATGGAAGGATGGAGTTGAGAGGTATATGAGTGAAAGCAATGTTGGTTGAGAGGAGGTGCGTCGGGTGAGAGGGGACAAAGTTGCATGAGGGCGATTCATTCCTGGCCATCCCTTCAGTGATCATATCGTCTGGCAATCGATAGATATATTTATTATTCAGGCGATAACACCCCTCAGTGTGAAGCCCGCTCAATGGTCTTTTATCCCCGTGCCCTTACCTCAGTGCTGGATATCATTTACTATAAGATATTGGTCACCTTATTGTTTGAGCAACATTTTGGTGCCGTTATTATCAAACGACGGAGGGATATGTTAGATTTGATCGTGTACATGATAGAGATCTAAAGACCAAACAATTTGTCCTGTACCAGTATTGCCGAATGTTTATTATGGGTGAAGACTATTAATGTAAATATAGAGTAATGACACCAGTGCCACCAATATGGAGGAGGCTGACCGGTCTTTCGTATTGGGTTTGCTCTCATTGCCGCTGCTCAAAGGGAATTATGATGGTGAAATCAACGGTGTGGAAAACTATTTATTTTATCCCTCCTAGTGAAGGTGGATTTACCCATGGTCGAACCTAATGAAATTACTGACCACTTCAATAATAAATATTGTGCAACTAGTTTGGTTTATACCGGTATATGTCAGGTAGAATATATATATATATATATATAATATATATATATATATACTGTATATAATGATACCGGTATATATATATATATAATTATATACCTATCTTAATAAATAAAGGTCAATGTTTGTCTGTCTGTCTATCAGTTACCCGACATTTGTTACTAAACTCCTCCCACAGTTTTGGTGTCAGGTGGGAGTGTGGGGCACCGTTGGAAAGCCCAGGCGTTGGAGATGGTTTTAGGCGAGTTTAGTGGATATCAGAGACATTTTTGTTTAATACAATTTTCGGCAGAACTTATGTAGTATACGGGAGCGAAACATTTTTCAAAAAATTGCCGTTTGGGGCAGAAAGAGGCCTCCGATTGAAAAGGTGTATGGAACGAAAGTTGTTCGCAATTCCCCAAAATGGGGGTACAGATGAGGCCAGATCCAAAATCGGAGGTCATTTAGCGGCCGAAATCGAGGTCGCCGTTTAATGAGGCACAGAGGCCGGTGATTATGGTAGTAGTAGTATTGTGATGATTATGGTAGTAGTGATTGATGATGGTGATTGTGGTGGTAGTAGTGATGGTGATTATGGTGATTACCCGGGCAACGCTGGGTACCCCTGCTAGTTATTATATATACCTACTAGGAGGGGTACCCGGCATTGCCCAGGTTTAAATTCTACTACCATAATCACCATCATCAATCACTACTACCACAATCATCACAATACTACTATTACCATAATCACCGGCCTCGACCTCCCTGTGCCTCAATAAACGGCGACCTCGATTTCGGCCGCTAAATGACCTCCGATTTTGGATCTGACCTCATCCGTACCCCCATTTTGGGGAGCTCCAAACAACTTTCGTTCCATACACCCTTTCGATCGCAGGCCTCTTTCTGCCCCAAACGGCCATTTTTTTCGCATTTTTTTCGCTCCCGTATACTACATAAGTTCTGGCGAAAATTGTATTAAACAAAAGTGTCTCTGATTTCCACTAAACTCGCCTAAAACCATCTCCAACGCCTGGACTTTCCAACGGTGCCCCACACTCCCACCTGGCACCAAAACTGTAGGAGGAGTTATGTAACAAATGTCGGGTAACTGACAAACAGACAAACATTGACCTTTATTTATTAAGATATTCATACCTAGTCATAGGATCCATATTCCAGAATACCATCCAAGGATTTCAAAGTGTCCCGACGCAACTTGGCCTGAAATTTATTTCATTTAAGTCTAACCCACCAAGCATAAGAGTCATAAATATTAAGTATATATCACAAATACATGTGAGCCACTAAGTGTTTTATCTCTCTGTGGGGTTCGAACCGCCGACCGTCAGGACGATAGCCAACGCTTTAACCAACTCCACCACGGCAATCTAAAAGATGCTCAACCTTCTATCCTATTTATGTTAACCTCTCAGCTGCGCAGCCCCTGTAGTACACACCATACCACTGTGCACAGGTATTTCGATGCATTCCTCACTAAAACCGTTAATTATATATATATATATATATATATATATATATATATATATATATATGCTGTATGTGTATACAGGTATATATATATATATATATATATATATATATATATATATATATATATATATATATATATATATATATATCTGTATATATATATATATATACTGTGTACTGTACTGGGTATATATATATATATATATTATATATATTTTATAAATTTTACATATACTGTATATGTACTGCTCTCATCTTTTGTATCTATAAAGTTTTTGAAACTATTCTTGCTTCTAAATTTCTTAAGCATTTATCTTCTCATAATCTTCTCTCAGATCGCCAGTATGGCTTCCTTAAGGGTCGTTCTACTGGTGGTATTCTTTCAGATCTTACTAACTATTGGTTATCCTCCTTTCGGGACTTTGGTGAGACCATTTTTATTGCGCTAGATATATTGAAGGCCTTCGATAGAGTCTGGCACAAATCTTGAATTTCTAAACTACCCTCCTTCGGTGTTAATCCCTCCGTCTGTGTTTTTGTCTCTAATTTCCTTTCCGGCCATTCCATAGCTGTGGTTCTGGAAGACCATTGCTCGCTTCCTCATCCTATCAACTCCGGTGTTCCTCAGGGCTCTGTCCTATCTCCCATTCTCTTTCTAATTTTCATAAATAATCTCCTCAACTGTACCTCCTGTCTCATCCATTCATACTCAGACGGCTCTACCTTACTCTACTCCAGTTTTCCAGAACGCCCCTGCAAGCAATCCCTGATAAACAAACGTAACGAAGCCATACAACCCTTTTCTTCTAATCTAACTATTATTTCCAATTTGGGCAGAGAAGACCTTGTTGCTTTTAATGCTTCCAAAACCCAATTTCTCCATCTTCCTACCTGTCGGGAGCTCCCAGAGAATTATCCCTTATACTTTAACAATACAAAAATCAATCCTTCACCTTCTCTCAATATTCTCGGCATCTCTTTTTCTTTTGCTCTCTCTTGGAAGGAACATATTACCAGTCTTGCTATGGCAGCCTCCCAGAAGCGGGGTGTGCTCAACCACCTCTGGGTTTTTTCTTTTTCTATGTGAATGAGGGATACAAAAGGCATAATTGCCTGCAGCAAGTGCCCTCCCCAAATTTGAAAGAGTGACAGTGCCAACATCAAGGGACGTTCGAGCTATAATGCCTGGACACACACAGTTTCAAACAATTTAAGTCATAGGAAGAGGGAAAGACTGATTCTGGAAGAGAGTTCTAAAGCTTAGCAGTTGAATAAAAGAAAGTCTGAGAATAGCATTTCACCCTTGGGTTGGAGAGTTGCACAGAGTAGGGGCGGGATTGTGTTGCAAGGCGGGTACTACCTACCCTACGTAGAGGAGGTGGCATACACTGGGAAAGCTCCGAGGAACAATTATTATTGCAGTAGCGATAGAATAGCGAGAGAGATGCAACATTGCGGAGAAGAGAGAGAGATTGCAGAGAGTTGGTGAGTTGAAGGGAGTTAACCCCCTCCGACATATATGACGCGATCGCGTCATATGGCAGTATGCCCAAGAGTATCATATGACGCGATTGCGTCATACGAACTTAGCGAAATAGCTCAATAAGTAAGTTATATGACGCATTTGCGTCATATTGAGCTCAATAAGTTAGGTAAGTTAGATCAGAATCTGTCATTTGATGGCAACCGCAAATACCTCCGACTTCTACCGGTACCTCAGTGTCACAGAAAGTGTTTTGAGGGAAATACTGGGCGCTCTGCCACCCCATCAGTAAGTTAGCAACTTATGTCTGGGGGGGTTAATGATACAAAAGGTTTTTCTTTCTACTTTGTGTAGGAGTCCAGTGTGAGAGGATCCTCCCAACACATGTGAACAATACTCAATACAAGGACGCACTGTGCCCCTGTACAGAGCAAGAAGCTGCGCAGGGGTAAAGAATCCCTTGAGGCGGTTGAGCACACCCAGCTTCTGGGAGGCTGCCTTAACGAGACTGGTAATATGGTCTTTCCAAGTGAGAGCAGAAGAAAAATAGGCACCGAGGACATAGAGAGAAGATGAAGGGTTGATTTTTGTATTGTTGAAGAATAGGGGATAGTCCTTTGGAGGTTCCTGACGGGTAGTAAGATGGATAAATCGAGTTTTGGAAGCATTAAAGTCTTTTATAGCTTCTTTACGTTTGCTTTTGAGGGACTGCTGGCTGGGGCGTTCTGGAAAACTAATTGAGTGGTGTAAGGTAGAGTTGTCTGCATAATTGAATGGATGGGACTGGATGTACATTTGAGAAGATAATTTATGAAATTTAGAAAGAGAATAGGAGATAGGACAGAACCCTGAGGAACACCGGAGTTGATAGGATGAGGAAATGAGCGATGGCCGTCCACAACCGCAGCTATGGAACGGCCAGAAAGGAAATTAGAGATAAAGGCACCGATGGAGGGACAGAAACCAAAGGAGGGCAGTTTGGAAATTAAAGATTTGTGCCAGACTCTATCGAAGGCCTTTGAAGGCCTAGTGCAACAGAAAGAGTCTCACCGAAGTCCCGAAAGTTGGATGACCAAGAGTTAGTGAGATATGAAAGAAAATCACCAGTAGAGCGACCCTTAACACCTTACAAGCGGCCTATGCGGTTTATTTATATGTACCGCCCAGCGGGGTGTTTTTAGCCAAAATAGGGCTGTTTACGTGATCATTTTCATGCCTAAATAAGACCCAGAACGTAAAACAAGTACCTATCCCTGAAAGGGCATAAACAGAGCTTTCGAATGACACCATAACGATCCTTTTATGATGGCTAGTTTTCTTGCAATAACCGTGCAACGCGAGTGCAAAAAGCATGTAATTCGGTACTTTCCCCATATAATTCAGTATGTAGCGAGTGAGAGAGGGAGGAGGGAGCTGAGATTCGTGTCAGTAGGTTCGCCGCGGTGGTCTGGAGCAGTCATGCTTTGTGGGTTAGAATTAAATTAAATCAATTTCGACCCGAGTTGCGTCGGGACACTTAGAAATCCTTGTATGGTATTCTGGAAATATGGATCCTACAACTAGGTTTGAATTGAAATATATTCGCCTAGTGGGTTTCCCTTCTCCCTAACATAAATAGGATAGAAGGCTGAGTGTCTTTTAGACTGCCGTGGTGTAATTGATTAAAGCGTCGGCTATCGTCCTGATGGTCGACGGTTCGATCCCCACTGAGAGATTAGAAACATTTAGTGGCTCACGTGTATTTGTGATATATTCTCAATATTTGTAACTCTCATGCTTTGTGGGTTAGAATTAAATGATATCAATTTCGGCCCGAGTAGCGTCGGGACTCTCAGAAATCCTTGAATGGTATTCTGGAAATATGGATCCTACAACTAGGTTTGAATTGAAATATATTCGCCTAGTGGGTTTCCCTTCTCCCTAACATAAATAGGATAGAAGGCTTAGTGTCTTTTAGACTGCTGTGGTGTAATTGATTAAAGCGTCGGCTATCGTCCTGATGGTCGACGGTTCGATCCCCTATGATAGATTAGAAACATTTAGTAGCTCACGTGTATTTGTGATATATTCAAAATATTTGTAACTCTCATGCTTTGTGGGTTAGAATTAAATTAAATCAATTTCGACCCGAGTTGCGTCGGGACTCTCAGAAATCCTTGTATGGTATTCTGGAAATATGGATCCTACAACTAGGTTTGAATTGAAATATATTCGCCTAGTGGGTTTCCCTTCTCCCTAACATAAATAGGATAGAAGGCTGAGTGTCTTTTAGACTGCCGCGGTGAAATTGATTAAAGCGTCGGCTATCGTCCTGATGGTCGACGGTTCGATCCTCACTGAGAGATTAGAAACATTTAGTGGCTCACGTGTATTTGTGATATATTCTCAATATACAATATATATATATATATATATATATATATATATATATATATATATATATACTGTATATATATATATATATATATATATATATATATATATATATATATATACCCCTGGGGAAAAGGGATTAGAATATGCACCACGTGCCTTCTGCTTGTCGTAAGAGGCGACTAAAGAGGTTGGGTCGGTGGGCTTGCGACCCCCACCCGGAAAAAAATACGTAGCAAGGATAAACAAACAACAGCCTCGGATGCGGATGGACCGTGTGTTGACGAACCCGACCGACTATGGACAAGCTTACGGACATTCTGAGAGTACATGGAACATGAGTGGCATGAATGATGGCACAAAAGAGAGAGATGTACTGGAAGATTTGGTGAATGCCAGGCTGGATGTATGAGGAATGACGAAGACCAAATGGAAGGGGACAGATGTGAGAGAGTGGGAGTGTGGAATGGGTGTGTGTGCTGGAGTTGTGAGGGAGCAGCGAGAGCAGGTGCGTGTTTTTTTGTAAGTAACAAATGGAAGGAGTGTGTAAGAGAATATGGGTCTGTGGGTTCAAGAATTGTGTGGGTGAGAATGAAAGTAGGAATTCAAACGTGGGTGATTGTGTGTGTGTATGCTCCGACCGAGGATAAACTTGTAAGAGAGAAAGAGGAGTTCGGGGTGAATGTGGAGGCGTGCCTGGATAAGTTTGACAAGAACGAAAGAATATTTCTGATTGGGGATATGATAGTAAGGTGGGTGATAGGAAAGTTGATGGAATGGTGGGAGGGTGTGGGGTATCGTCAGAGGTGAATGGGAATGGTAGTGCACTTGTGGACGTATGTGTGGGGAGGACGTTGTGGATAGCCAAAATCTTCTTCCGACACAGAATGATACACAGGTACACATGGAAAGTGGTGTGGACGATCATGGATAAGACAGTGGTGGAACGAAAGTCACTGATTGATTATATATGTGTGGATGAAACAATGAAGAAATCTCTGATGGATGCTAGGGTGTATAGGGGTATTGGAGGGGGTCTGTCTGATCATTATGTAGTAGTAGCTAAGGTTAGGATACAAAAGAAGTGGGTGAGGAGAGCTGGAGGGAGGCGAGAGGAAGGTAGAATGGTGAGGAGGGTGGAGAGGCTACAGGAGAAGGAAATCAGGGAAGAGTACAGGAGAGCAGTAGAAAGACGACTAGGTGGGTTCGACCTGGAAGATATGGAGGAAGTGGAGGAGGTAAGCAAGGTGTTTAACCCTTAATTAGCGGCTCACCACATAAGTCGAGTTAAATAAAGCTGGACTATGTGGCGGCGCTCGACATAACTCGAGTGGCAATTTCAGCACGTAATGTTGCTGAGAGAGAGAGACAAGTGGTGGCAGGAGACTAGCGAGCGTATGACTGCTCCAGACCACCGTGGCGAACATACTGACACGAATCCCAGCTCCCTCCTCCCTCTCTCACTCGCTATATAAGGAATTGTATCGGGAAAGTGGCTAATTACATGCTTTTTGCACTCGCGTTGCACGGTTATTGCAAGAAAACTAGCCATCATAAAAGGATCGTTATGGTGTCATTCGAAAGCTCTGTTTATGCCCTTTCAGGGATAGGTACTTGTTTTACGTTCTGGGTCTTATTTAGGCATGAAAATGATCACGTAAACAGCCCTATTTTGGCTAAAAACACCCTGCTGGGCGGTACATATAAATAAACCGCATAGGCCGCTCGTAAGGTGTTAAGGAAGAAATCTGTGCATCTGTTCTTTGTGCTTTCTCCAACTTCACTCTTTTCATGGCTTTCCACACTTCTGACCTCCTGATCCCCACCTCCTCCTCCACTACTTCTCCTCTTCTCCCTCCCATACCATATCCAACTATGGTTGCTGGCTCTTCATTCCTTACATTTAGCAACTCGTTGAAGTACTCCCTCCATCTTTTGACTCTCTCTTGCTTCTCGGCTAGCATTCTCCCATTATTATCTTTCACACCCTTACTGTTTCCCTTGCTACCTTCCCTAACTTTCTTGACTTCTTTCCAGAACAGTTTCTTACACTCCCTCCATTTTACACTCAGATTTCTTCCAAATTCCTCATCTACTCTTCTCTTACTTTCCTTCACTACTCTCTTCACCACTCTCTTTCTCTCCACGTACCTCGCTCGTTTCTGCCTCTCCAAATCTTCATTCCCTCTACTACCCAACCACTCTCTATATGCTTTCTTCTTGTCTTCCACAGCTATTTATACCTCTTCTGTCCACCATGTTGTACCTTTCACTCCCCTCCCTTTTCTCCTCACTCCACACACCTTCTCACATGCTGGACACATACTCCTCAAGCAGCTCATCTCCATCACATCCAGCCCTCTTTTCTCCTTTTTCTTCAGAGCCCATGTCTCAGCCCCATACATCACTGTTGGCACAACAATTCCTTGATACAGTGCACTGTTTACTTTCACTCCGAGATTTCTCGTCTTCCACATACTTCCCATTGCTCCGAAAGCCTTCCTTTATATATATATATATATATATATACTGTATATATATATATATATATATATATATATATATATATAAATATATATATCTCTATTGTCTGACGCTGTGATCCCCGAAGGGGTGGCCACGAACGAACCACCCCCATGCACCTCTGTCCCCAGTCAGTCGACGCCCCTCCTCCCAACCAGCACCGCCTTCATTCATATACTTCCTCACTCCATCCTTCCACCTCTCCTTCGGTCTACCTCTCCCTCTCTGTCCTTCCGCCTCGCTCTCGTAAACCCTCTTAGTCAATCTCTCAATTTCCATACGTTCCATATGGCCGAACCATCTCAAGTTGTTCCTTTTCACACTTTTCAGCACATCTACCTCCACACCACACCTCCTTCTTACTTCCTCATTCGTCTGTCTATCCCTCCATGTAACTCCGCACGCACTTCTCAAGTAACTCATTTCCAACGCTCTCACTCTTGGTCTGAGTCTCTTTCCGAACGTCCATGCTTCACTTCTGTAAGTTAGGGTCGGGATTACCACACTGTCATGCAAGGACTTCTTCACTTCCATACTGACCACCCTATTTCTTGTTACTGCTTTCAACGTTCCTACAACCCTCTTCTCCTGTTGTACCCTCTCCCGCACTTCCTCATCCATAGTCCCATCTTTACTCAACACACTGCCCAGATACTTAAAAGAGCTGACGATCTCCATATCCTGACCGTTCAACTTCACCTCACACTCTGTGACTTCACCCCTTTCGAAGACCATAACCTTGCTCTTCCAAGCATTTACCTTCAAATTCCGTTTTTCGCACTCTGTTCCAAACTCATTTATCAGACCCTGCAACTCCCATTCATTATCGCTCATCAGAACTATATCATCCGCAAACAGCGGTATAGGAAGCTTCCACTCATTTCCCTCCCTTTTCAGCGATACACCAACATCCACTGCTCTTCCTAGTATTTCTTTCATGACTCCATCCATATATATAGTAAAAAACCACGGGGACATCAGACACCCCTGTTTCAACCCAACACTCAGGTCAAAGAAATCACTCTGCTCATTCTCCACACGTACTGCTGCCTTTGCACTCTCATACATGCTCTTCACTGCTTTCAGCAACTTGCCATCTACTCTGTATATTCTAAGTACTTTCCACATGCCTTCTCTATCCACTCTGTCATAGGCATTCTCAAAGTCCATAAAGGCAACATACACCTTTTGTTGCTTCTCCAGATATTTCTCCACAACACAATTCAGAATAAAAATCTGATCTAGACATCCTCTTCCCTTCCTAAATACCTCCCTGCTCGTCGCCTATCCATTTCTCCGTTCTCACTCTCACTCTCTCAATCACTACCCTACTGTACACCTTCCCTACTACGCTTAAAAGACATATTCCTCGGTGGTTACCACACAATTAATCCTCTTTCCCTTTGCCCGTATATAGGGGGACTATTATGCCAGTCTTCCAGTCATTGGGTGCATTCCCCTTCTCCCATGCTAGTTTGCACATTTTCCATACCCATTCGATCACTATCTCACCACCATACCTCAACATTTCCCCACACACTCCAGAGTTACTCGTAGAGACAGATTGAGGAATGAAGAGATACGTAGGAGAGTGGGGCAGCAGGAACATTTGTAAGCCAGAGTGGACAGAAGGGTGCTGAGCTGGTATGGTCATGTTGAACGAATGGGAGATGAAAGGCTTACAAAGAGAATATGTGAGTCAGGTACAAGGGGAGATAGAAGGGCAGGAAGACCCCCATTGAGATGGAGAGACTGTGTAAGAAAGGCTTTGGATGATAGAGGAATGACTATAGATCAGGCAGGGGAAGTGGTGGTGGACAGGAGTGAATGGAGAATGCTTGTGAATAGTTGAGTGAACACGTGGTCATTTGGAGTAAGGGGTCGGGCACAAGTTGGACTAGATAATAGTCCATCAGGCGCCTGGCCCGGGGAGACGATTAATATGAAGGGTGTGCCTGGAAGTGTGGTGGGAGGGCTTGTGGCTTTGGCTCCGCTGCATGTCTGCCTGCCGAGATCGGAACCTCTCCGGGTGGTCAGGGGCCGGGGGAGTGCTGGAGCGACCTTGGTAACCCTGGTCTCTGGGTCTTCTCCTGGGTGACCTGGTTGTGTGAGAGTTTGTGTTTTTTATCTGTGTTTATTTTTTGTTTTGTGTTGTTTTTGTGTTTTCCCTGTTCTTGCTCTGTCTTGAGTCGGCTACCCCCAAAATGGGGATGGGGCTTGAGCATATAGATAGATAGATATATATATATATCTATATATATATATATATATATATATATATATATATATATATATATATATATGGAGGTAAACTCACAAATACGTGTGATAAAATTATGTAGTAAAACTTGCTAGGAGAATTGAAACAATAGAACACCAAGCTTTCGTCTATTCTCTCAAGACATCTTCAGGGTAATACGTACCCTGAAGATGTCTTGAGAGAATAGACGAAAGCATGTTGTTCCACAGTTTCAATTTTGCTAGCGAGTTTTACTTCATATATATATATAATTATATATAAAACACTAAGGAAACTCGTTTTTGGACATAGTTTGTGTTCGAGTTTTTGCTACTCCCGAAAACATATTGTAAAGGTTTATATGGAGATTGACTAACAGAGTGTACGAGAGCAAGGTGGAAGGACAGAGAGGGAGAGGTAGACTGAAGGAGAGGTGGAAGGATGGAGTGAGGAAGTATATGAATGAAGGCGGTGCTGGTTGGGAGGAGGGTCGTCGACTGACTGGGGACAGAGGTGCATGGGGGTGGTTCGTTCGTGGCCACCCCTTTGGGGATCACGGCATCAGGCAATATATAGATAGATATCTATATATATATATATATTGATATATACTATATATATATATATTATAACTAATTCTCTATGACTATGAGCAATTAGACTGAAATTAGATCGAGTTCAAATATAAGATTATCGGTATTGAAGGCGGGAATCACAAGAGAATAGTTAAACAAGCAAATGGCAGAAATGTAGTGTGGGTTAGAAAAGGGCTCTCGTATATGTAGCTCCTTTAACTAAACACAACAATGATCAGATTACGTTAAGTTAATATTCATACAGTACTAAGATAAAGCTTAATATGATTCACTCAAATAATAAACAAAGTATATACATTACGATGGCACTTAATGCACAACGAAATGATAAACACAAGAAAGTTGGAATAGATGATGTCTTGTCTGTGGACTGGCGAGGACTGCTTGTGGGCCCGGGTTATCATCAGGGACCTAACGTATTTCCCGACTTGCGCAAGTCGCGCAGGTGGACGTCTCACATAATATTATAATAGAGACGATCAAGCTCTATCCAAAGCTTATATATAATATATACAATATATTAATATTGTAAATCAATGTCAATGGATAAATAATAACTAGCAGTTTAAGTCTTATAGATAAATTTTAGTACCAATTCAAACCACCAGGGCGCTCCACAGGTGCGCGGGTGATTCGAAAGAACAATAGGTACGAAATGACGAGATGTAGATAGGATAGATAAGAAACAGATAGAAAACAGGACATATATCATACCATACATGCAATGTCTCTATCGCATCCACGATACATTCCCCCGCCAATAAAGAACCTGAACCCCACTTAAACCTAAAGTTGGCCAGAGGCTATCTTGCGACGCCACATGCTAACAGCGTTGCTCGCAGCACGTCTGGACCGTGTCCCGATCCGAGGTTGACCAACATCAGATGGTGTCCGGTTATTGTCTATATCCTCGGACCCAGCAGAGTCTGTTTGTTTGTCTATGCACGTAGTGATAGATAACGTTTGGCAGTAGGGACCGTATTTCATCGACCTTATTTCGCACATAAACTGGCAAAGTTTTATTACTATGTACCCAGTTGAGTGCAACCTGACTGTCGGTCCACACGTGAACCGAATCTAAGCTCAGGTCCTTTTCAAGTGCGACATTGATGTGGCCTACCAAACGTCCTAGCAATAGCATAGCAGTCAGCTCCATATTGGGGATTGTTACAGGTTTGACGGGAGCCACTTTAGCCCGTGCTGTAACAAGATGCGCCCCAAGAGGTGTAACGACATATACACTTATACAGCCACCCCGTATGCCGTGGAGCTAGCATCGCAGAAGGCATGGAGTACCGCTCTCCCACGACCTGCTACCACACGCGGTAGGTGGACATTACACAGTGTGGCATAGTCGCACAACACGGCTGCCCCTTGATCCTGTACGTCAACAGGCAGTCGGTCATCCCAACATATACCACGTCTCCATATTTCTTGCATAAGTATACGTACGCGTATAGCAACTGGTAAAGCAAGACAGAGTGGATCGAAGAATTGTGATAATTTGCTCAGCAGGCTCCTTTTGGAGTGTGCAACATCCTGCTGAGCAAATTGCCTGTCATTGTAGGTTAAATAGTCCTGCCCTGGGTGCCAGATCATTCCCAAATTCCTGGCTATATCCTGGGTGGCCGCTAGCGTCCCATCAACCTGCAGTTGGTCATTCAGTAAGTCGCAGTTCGAGACCCATTCACGAAGGTGTAGGTGCGCTTCAGCGAACAGCCTACGAGCTTGCCAATAGAGAGATAGCAACTCCTCTTGCGAATCACAATTCCCCTGCAGGTTGTCGATGTAGAGACCTTGGAGGAGACGATCAGTATCTTCCTCTGCCAGCTCTAGATGTTTTCTTACGGTGGCATTCAGCAGAAACTGCGAACATGTCGCGCCAAACAGGACCACCCGAAACCGATACTGTACCACAGGACTCAGGGGATTCTGGGCGTCCCGGAACCAGAGGAAACGAGTGACGTCCCGATCCCGCTCACTCAGTCCCACCATCAAGAACGCCTTCTCAATGTCGCTGGTGAACGCGTAGCGACCCAGCCTGAACCTAAGCAACTGTTGAGACAGGTCCGACACCAACGACGGACCCGTTAAGAGACAGTCGTTCAGACTGGGACCCGCACCCACCTTTGCCGAGCAATCAAATACGATCCTGATGGGGGTAGTTGGGCTGTCTTTACGGACGCAATGGTGAGCCAGGTAGTGAACACGCCCCCGCTCCACCGGCTCCGAGGATTCCACTTCTTCAATAAACCCCCGTGTTACGTACATTTGTAAGATGGCGTCATATGCATCGCGCGTCTCTGGTTCCGTTTTCAGTTTCCGCTGCAGCGCCCGCAGTCTCCCCAATGCCAAACCATAATTTGTGGGTAAAGAAATATTCACTTCCCTCCAGGGCAGTCCTACTGTGTATTTCTGGTCCGTGGCACTATAGCACACAGACTCTTCAAACAGGGCTAATGCAATCTTCGAATCATTATCGACTTCAATAGGATCTATACCTATATGGTCTAACCTCCATAGTTTCTCTAAGTCGAACTCGGTAGCTCTCTTAGGGCCTTCGAGAGGAGCAGCGTCATTAATCAGACTATCCACCACAGTTGTTTGCAATCTCAATACAGACACTGTGTCGACTAGAGTAGTAGTATCGGAGGAACTTACTTTGCCACTCAGACAATATCCAAACTTTGTGGGGATTAGAATTACCCCACACTCTCGTTTATATCCAGGATGAACTACAGAATAATAGTGATCGGCACCTAGAAGAATGTGTACCTCTGTTTGATTACCTATGGCGGACAATTGAATTCCTTTGGCGCGAGCCTGCTCGACACCCTGTATACCCGATTGTTTATAATCTGGGATTTGATCCACCACAACGCACTCCAAGCTCTGACGCTGCTTGCGGTAGAAATAGGATACCCGAGCTACGTCATACTCCTGTCGGTCTACACTCCCCGTAAAACATTGTAACCTAAGAGTTTCTGTACCCAATACATCATGGTTTAGGTTCTGTAGGGTAGATCTTTGAATGAACGACCTCTGTGAGCCTTGATCTATCAAAACTCGACAGTTGACTATCTCGCGCTTACCTTCCATTGGCATCATAATAGTGGGCAAAAGTGTTGTATCCTTTCTAGTACCTAAAGTCATAGTAGTAGTGTTCCCTGCTGGTACATCCTTAGTCTTAGTACTGGTTGAAATACATAGTTTGTCAAAGTGATGACCTTGACAGTTATGACATGGCCTCAAATAAGTATCTATGCACCCCCCTCTCTTCCCATGGTCCTTGGCTAGGCATCCGGTACACAAATGTAATTTCTTTGCTCTAGCCACCTTAGCCTCATTCGTCTGGAATCTATTACAGGACATCCATCTATGTTTGTCACTAGCACACAACTTACATACGCCTAGTGATTTCTTAGTTTTTCCCTTCTCTCTATTCCTTGCTTCCACTGTCATACTCAACGTTCCACTCATCCCAGCTTGTCCACCATTCCCGATTCTACAATTGTTAAGTTGCATATTACTTATTTCCTTGCTAAAGGTAGTTCTGAATTCCTGGAAATCAAATGACCTGACCTTATCTAGGATAGCTAGAGGAAGTTTTCTCCTCAAGATGGTAACAATCATTTCTGAAACAGTTATGCAAAGTGTCTCCAGAGACCGGGTGTGACACTCCATCCTAGCCCTAAAGTTAGCCAACTCTTCTACCTTATATCGAGGTTCCTTTAGATCTAATAGGGCAAGGACAGGAGCCACCTTCAATTGCTCACGATCTCCGTAAGTCACCTTTAACAACTGTACCGCCTCCCCATAACTATCTCCTACTACTGCAAACCTTTCAATCAAATGTAAAGCCTCATCATCTAATTGGCCCTTCAGGTAGTGAAACTTACGCACATTGTCCAGGTTAGAATTATGAACAGAACTAAAAACATCCCAGAAAGCCAACCACTCTGTTAGATTACCCCCAAATCGAGGTAGATTTAGTTTAGGGAGGTTGACCGCATGCTTTGGATCGAGCTTGTTTGTAGCACCATGGCCCGTATTTTCACGTGGCCGTTTTGGTGCTATGGCACTCTTTAGTGTACTTTCTGATTTAAAGTACAAATAGTCCGTCGCCATATGATCGCCACACTCCTCTGACATCTCCTCATCACCTTCCAGGAACGATAAGATTTGGTCACCCAGAGTGCTGATCTTGTCATGAGTGTTTTGTATACTTTTCAGACTAGCTTCCATTTCATCAATCGTTGCAGTAGTAATGAATGTATCCATGTCTGTGGTGAATCTGGTCAGAGCACCCCTGTAACCGGCACACTGATTTTTAGCTAATCTGAGATCTGCACTCTTTGTGTCAGAATTGGGTAAATCACCCTTCGTTGCTCCATCATCCTTTCCCATGATGAAAGGTAGCTATTGTTATTTAATAAAGGAAATATCAGCTATATTTACGTCTGCAAGAACATTGTACCAGATCAGCACTTACGCAGAATAATGGAAAAGTAAGATATAACGTCAGAACATTGTACAAAGATATTCTACTATAATTGCAAATACCGATATTCCGCTTAAATGGTTAGACCGTGTCAATCATTACGAAGGGTATAAAAGGTATGAATTAAGTGGCCTATAAATATTGCTTGTAGGTTGGGTTAGCCCATTCTGGTACCCAACAAAAATACAAACGCTGGCTTTCTACTTTACCTGTATCATGGCCTCCTTTCTTGCTTTCACAATGAGTGTTGATGATGGGTATGATCAACTAAGGAAAACTAAGGAAATTGTAAATAGTAAGGGAAACTAATGTAAACTAAGGGAATATTCTAAATGAAAAACTAAGGAAAACTAGGGAAAAACAGGCACCAAGGGTAGTTTACTGGGGGAATATGATCTCTGGCTGACAAAACTTTGGGGTTCGAAGCACAATCACACCTGCCTCTCTAGCATATAGCTTCCGAAGCAGGCTAACCAGCTTATCATACAATCTTTGGTTTGCTGGAAGATCCAGATGTACACCATCTATATCCAGGTCACCGGTGGTAAGCGGTACGGCCACAAACTTATGTTTTGTGTTAGGCAGTCTCAACTGCAGTATACGGTTTACAGAGTTTTTGATCCTGTGATACTCGGTAAAATCAAAGTCCCTCACCCGAGTGCGGCACTCGATCGTCACAATACGGCACTCAGTGTTAGCCTCTATCTCCAGGTCCAGCGCCAAATCCTTTATCTCGTTAACTAGGGCCCTTGGCGAACAGTCTGGCTTGATGTCATTACCGCCGATCACCAAAAAAGTGGTTCGCGGTCGATATCTAATAAGCCTATGCCACTGGGGGGATCCTTTCAGATCCTGAACTTTCGGCCCAGGTACCCCAAAATAACGAAACTTGAATTCGCGATCGCCTGAGGGTGTAGAATATGTATTATACCCCTGCTCTGCATTCGCGAGCCGGACGGCGTAAGAATGTCCTAATACTGCCACTCGATCGAGATCACCGCTATCAGCAACCGGTGGTGTGAAGTCTAATCATACGGCCCCAGGATCTTTCGTCCTGCACCCGGGCTGTGTACCACTACCACTGCTCATTGATACAAACTTACGGCAATGCTTGCTACTAAATTACTTCAAGTTCCCGGATTCTGGGCACCATATAACTAATTCTCTATGACTATGAGCAATTAGACTGCAATTAGATCGAGTTCAAATATAAGATAATTGGTATTGAAGGCGGGAATCACAAGAGAATAGTTAAACAAGCAAATGGCCGAAATGTAGTGTGGGTTAGAAAAGGGCACTCGTATACGTAGCTCCTTTAACTAAACACAACAATGATCAGATTACGTTAAGTTAATATTCATACAGTACTAAGATAAAGCTTAATATGATTCACTCAAATAATACACAAAGTATATACATTACGATGGCACTTAATGCACAACGAAATGATAAACACAAGAAAGTTGGAATAGATGATGTCTTGTCTGTGGACTGGCGAGGACTGCTTGTGGGCCAGGGTTATCATCAGGGACCTAACGTATTTCCCGCCTTGCGCAAGTCGCGCAGGTGGACGTCTCACATAATATTATAATAGAGACGATCAAGCTCTATCCAAAGCTTATATATAATATATACAATATATTAATATTGTAAATCAATGTCAATGGATAAATAATAACTAGCCATTTAAGACTTAGATACATTTTAGTACCAATTCAAACCACCAGGGCGCTCCACAGGTGCGCGGGTGATTCGAAAAGAACAATAGGTACGAAATGACGAGATGTAGATAGGATAGATAAGAAACAGATAGAAAACAGGACAAATATCATACCATACATGCAATGTCTCTATCGCATCCACGACATATATATATAACACTAAGGAAACTCGTTTATGGACATAGTTTGTGTTCGAGTTTTTGCTACTCCCGAAAACATGTTGTAGAGGGATATATGGTTTGAGTTAACACTTAAAGAGCGGGGCCCGACTTAAGTCTGTATCTAAAAAGCAGCAAGTTAGGAGCATTATTAAGGCTTTTAAAGGGTTAAAATTGAGTGCAAATGGCCGGGAGCGCAGCAGGCCACATGGCCGACACCCAGGGCCTACCGCCGCCAACTGACTCACGCTCCCTCTGTTCTCGAGAGGCCGGCAGTGTAGCCAGTAGTGAGCGTACCTGGAAAAAATATGCCTCTATACGCTAAACTCCCATGTTAGTGGTAGCACTGCATGAAAACGACGAGTGCTACGTAGCTCGGTCTGGTCTCATTTTGAAGCTTGTAGCGCCTAGTTTTTTGCTAAATACATTTCTTTTCATGAAGATACTTGATTGATCATTCAGAAGGGCCTGAATATGCCCAAAATAGCCCAAAACCCCCCCCCCCCCCCCCCCCACTAGACGAGGGTTAAGAGAGTTAGTCTTGTTGCTGACTGGCGTAGGGAGGGAAGAGGAGGGTTTCATTTGTGATACTTTTAAATATATAACATATGTAATATATATAAAGAATTTTAACTGACAATAAATGTCAGTGAAACATTTAAAATTTCGCATTAAACGTTATTATATTTTAATCCTACAGTTCGAGCCATCTAACAAGATACGCACGCTTCCTTTTTACTCCCTTCTGTAGTCTTCTTTCACTGGTATTTAACGTCTGTGTTGTTTTTCAAGCTAACCATAAGCGTGTTATATTTAAAACTGATATCAACATCTGTTTTATAAACCGAACAATTCGAGCCATCTAAAAGGATACACGGATGTACTTTTTATCCCCCTCTTTTAAATACTCCTACGATATTTTCTAGCATTTTCTGAAACCTAATAATAAAGTAGGTGTGCAGTTTTCGCATTACAGAAACAAAATTACAAAAATTAAACAAAAACTGCATACCCAACTCTGCGACCTAGAATTCTGCAAGTAGTGTTGAATCTCTTAGGTAAAACCGGTTTATATATATATATATATATATATATATATATATATATATATATATATATATAAATAATATGTATATAATATATATATGTATATATATATATATATAAATATATATATATATATAAATATATACAGTATATATACATATATAATATATATATTTATATATATATATATATACCGGTATATATATATATATATATTGTTACGTATCTTGATTTAGAAGTGGTTAACTATATAAAAGAAGATTGAACAGACAATATGTAAGGGTATCAAAACAGCTGAAGGCCAATAGAACATACAATATAAAAGTTTTTTTCTGTTGTTACTTGCTTTCCTTTAGCTGTTGGGACAGTTATCCATTATACTCTGATACACTTCACTTGATTTAATCATGAAACTAATTAAAGTTATATTTAATGTTTAATATTAACACCTTACGAGCGGCCTATGCGGTTTATTTATGTGTACCGCACAGCGGGGTGTTTTTAGCCAAAATAGGGCTGTTTACGTGATCATTTTCATGCCTAAATAAGACCCAGAACGTAAAACAAGTACCTATCCCTGAAAGGGCATAAACAGAGCTTTCGAATGACACCATAACGATCCTTGTATGATAGATAGTTTTCTTGCAATAACCGTGCAACGCGAGTGCAAAAAGCAGGTAATTCGGTACTTTCAGTACATAATTGAGTATGTAGCGAGTGAGAGAGGGAGGAGGGAGCTGAGATTTGTGTCAGTAGGTTCGCCGCGGTGGTCTGGAGCAGTCATACGCTCGCTAGTCTCCTGCCACCACTTGTCTCTCTCTCTCAGCCACATTACGTGCTGAAATTGCCACTCGAGTTATGTCGAGCGCCGCCACATAGTCCAGCTTTATTTAACTCGACTTATGTTGCTCGCCGCTAAATAAGGGTTAAGTAGGCTACTAATTATGAATAGAGAAAAGCTTAGTATGTGAGTAAGGACTGTTAAGCAAATATAAACAAATTATATACTAAAGTAATTAATCTGGATTATCATTAAAGTCAGAATATTATTAAGATCTTTTCATAAATCTAATTTAGTTTGTTAACCCTTTAAAAATTGTTACTTTTTGTTCTCTTATCTCATTATTCATTTAACCATTGTCCTCTTTGCGTATCATAAATCATTATTATTAGCATTATTTGGTTAGCCAATTAGTTATTCTTATTCTTTGCAAGACTTGTACTGAATCAATATAATAGATCAGGGAATATATAAAGTCACATGTAAAATGGAATTGTATACGTCCCAGGATCTTCAATCATTCCGGATCAGCTTGAATTGTGTTTTAAAATAACTTAGTACCCAGAAAGATCTTGACTCAGCTTCTTGGCTCTTGAACCATATTGTACAACAAAAGCTCTCTCAGAAAACCTGTGATGAATTGTACCACAGGTATAAGAAGAACTACTTCACGTATCAAGAGATAGAAGAGGGTTTAAGAGAGCTGTGCAAACACATGCAGGTTTCCAAGAAGGATACCGGTATCAAGGAAGGAGACAACAAGGTTAAATATACCAAAGCATCTACAACTGGGACTAAGGAAAAAGCAAAACCGTTCAAGAAGGAAGAGGTTGGTACCTATGTGACATCCGTCCAACAGAATAATCAAACTAGTACAGTATCAGAAACAAATGGTGTTTGGGAGAGAACAAATTCACGTCTCAATTCTCCAGTGACCCAAGAAGTAACCTGAGATATTAAGCCCACACCAGTGGTAAAACAAGAAACCCGGAAGGTGTGTATGTTATGTTCAGAACAACATTCCACAGTGTATTGTAGGACTTACCCAGATCTTAAAGCTAGACTTCCACGACTCATCGAACTAGGTAAGTGTCTTGTTTGCCTTAGCTCAAGACATTCTACTGAAGAATGTGCTACTAAATTAAATGTATGTTTTCGGTGCAAGACTGGTGTACATCATACCGCGTTGTGTCCCAAGATCAGTGAAGTACAACCCAAAACTACAAGTGTGAATATGACCCTGACCATGGGAAACCCAATGCATACGCTGGCAGCTACTCCTACAGCCGAGGTTCAACTGATCAGAGGAAAAAAGGTTATGCCAGTCAAAGCACTCTTTGATACTGGAGCGCAAAAGTCCTTCATTGCCGGAAATGTTGTCAGAGCCATGAATTTGCCAACAGTAGTGAGAGTGATCATGGCAATAACTGGATTTTTGTCAAATAAGGAAACACAAACATTTGACATGGTTAAACCCCTGATTAGATTGGGCAAATACAAATGTAAGGTGACTGCGGTGGTTAAGGAAGACATGAACACTTCTGTGGTAAATAATGGTTTGAAGGAAGCATCTGACTTCTTAACAAAGGGTGGTGTCGAACTAGCAGACCGTAATATAGAGTCTGATGTAATAGGTCCAATTCAACTGATCATCGGCTCCGACTATTGTGGTCGCTTCTTGCGAAAAATGACTCGGAAACACGGTATGCAGTTAATTTCTTCATCAGGTGGATACATAATAATGGGATCTCTACCCACATGTGGCCCAAGTGAATCAGACAACCGGATGGATCCAGTCTTTGAGACTCCTGCACAATCTCTGGTGGTGGCTAGAATTGGTGCAGAATTAATTCCATCACAACTAGGAGACATTCTGGAGGAACAAAAAGAACCTGTTCACAAACTTTGGGAACTGGACACTGTGGGTATAGACGCAGATCTTCCCACCCCTGAAGACATCTTAACATATAACCACTACCTAGACACAGTTGAGTATAAGGATGGGCAGTACTGGGTAGGACTTCCATGGAAGATAAATGCCCCTGAATTACCAACTAACTACCAGAGTTCAAGATGTCAATTAAATAAAATGGTGGAGAGATTGCGTCAACATCCTGAACGACTGGAAACTTATCATAAAATAATTCAAGAGCAGTTGGAAAATGACTTTGTTGAGGAGGTCCCTGGTGAAATAAACCATAAAGAGGGTCATTACCTTCCTCATCATGCTGTAAGTAAGGACTCCAGTACTACACCCATCAGAGTGGTATTTAACTGCAGTTCTCGAGCAGAGAAGAATGAAGCAAGTCTAAACGATTGTCTCTATGTAGGACCAAATCTGACTGAAGACTGAAATACTGGGTGATGTACTATTAAAATTCAGGACAAAGAGATTTGGGTTTGTGGCAGATATCTCCAAAGCCTTTTTGAGAATAGGGTTAAAGGAGCAGGACCGCAAATTCACAAAGTTCCTTTGTCCTGATGATCCTTTTCAGCCTGGTGGGCGGATAAAAGAATACCGCTTTCGGTCAGTGTTGTTTGGTTCCTGCTCTAGTCCTTTCTTGTTGTGCAGCACTTTGAGATATCATTTCCAGAAGACAGAGAAACCGGAAATGGGTCAACTGTTTTACATGGATAATCTTCAGGGCGTTGCCGACAGTGGAGAAGAGGTGATTGAAATCTACAATTTGGCAAGGCAAGAATGTAATAAAGCCAATATGCCACTACAAAGTTGGAATTCAAACTCTCATATTCATTTGGACCAGATAAGAGGAGACTATCCTGACTACCAAATATCAGAATGTCAACCAGTACTAGGATTGCTGTGGAAAACAACTACTGATGAGATGTCTCTAAAGCCCCTCAAGTTTCCCGATGTAAAACTCACAAAACACACGCTCTTAAGTCAGGTCTCTATGATGTTCGACCCATTGGGCTTATTTAGTCCCATATCAATTAAAGGGAAGATTTTAGTTCAGGAAGCCTGGAGAGAAGCACTGAGTTGGGATACTCCATTACCTGAAAAGTATACAGAAGAGTGGAACAAATTGCAGGTGTAATATGAGCAGGTATCATCAGTCAAGTTTCCTAGAAGATGTGATCCTACCTCTGATAATGAGTGTGCTCAATTGCACGTATTTTGTGATGCCTCATCTAAGGCGTATGGTGCAGTAGCTTATTGTGTCACTGGAGTCCGATCTACTATGATTATGTCCAAATCCCGAGTAGCTCCATTAAAACAACGTACCCTTCCACAATTGGAGCTGACCGCTGTTGAGTTGGGAACTAGGTTAGCTACTTATTTGAATGGTATGTTTCCCTTTACAGGTGAGACATATATATGGACAGATAGTGAGATATGTTTGCACTGGATAGCTAAGGATGATAGTCACATAGTTTATGTGCGTAACAGAGTACACAAAATAAAGGAACTGCAAATGAACTATACATTCATGCATGTTAAGTCCAAGGATAATCCGGCTGACTTGGTGAGCCGAGGTGTAAGTGTCAAGAAACTGATTAACGAAACTCGGTGGTTTCAGGGTCCGGTTTGGCTACGCCAGAGTGATTGGCCAGAACAAAAATCATACCAGAAGGTTAATGATGATTAAGTTCATATGGACCCAATAATTATCCCAGAGCCTTCAGTGATTGACATCGCCAAGTTCTCCAATTTGGACAAACTATTAACTGTAACTAAATTTGTGTTTAAGTTCCTGAGCAAAAAGTAATGATGGAGGAATTAGACCCACTTACCTACTGGATCAAAAGGATACAAGTTGAAAAGTATGAGGAGGAATTAACACAGCTAAGTAAACCCAATCCCAAGCCAACCAAAAGAATGAAGGACCTTGGGCTGTACCTAGACACTCAAGAATTAATATGTTGTCGAGGTCGTATTGGTAAAGCTGATCTACCCCTCAAAACTCGGCATCCGATCCTATTGCCCAAGGATTGCGACCTCACCAAATTGATGGTTTTAAAAGTGCATGAAACCACTAAACACGGTGGGGCAGCAGACACTCTAGCCTATATGCGGCAAACATATTGGATACCCCAGGGACGACAAGCTGTTAAACGCTGTATCAAGAGTTGCATTATTTGCAAGAGGTATACAGCTATAGCTATTCCTTACCCTGGACCACCAGCTCTTCCGCCAGACCGCATTCACCAAAGGAAACCGTTTGAGGTAACAGGTATAGATTATACTGGTGCCATCACTCTCACAGGAGATGATGGACCGCCCAAGAAGGTATACATATGTCTATTAACCTGTACCAGCACTCGGGCGATACATTTGGAGATAGCGGAGGACATGAGCTCAGAGACCTTTATAAATTTGTTTCGAAGATTTGCCGCTCCGCGAAGTTGCCCCAGACGTTTGAATAGTGACAATGGGACAAACTTTGTGGGCGCATCCCCGCTAGTTTCTGAACTATTAAAGAGCAATGCAGTACAGCAAATGCTAGATACTAGAAATTGTTATTGGTCATTCACTGCTCCCAGAGCCCCTTGGCAAAATGGATTTACCGAAAGAATGATAGGCATCGTGAAATCGTGCCTGAAAAAAGGTTCTTCACAAGTCAACAGTCACCTTGGATGAGTTAAGAACTGTTGTCACCGAGATTGTCTACCTACCTATGTAGGTAGTAGGGGTAGGCAGCCCCGCCCAGGGAAGTACTACCGCCAAGGTTTCGGGAGACTCAGGGAATAGCCTGAATTCCATTTTCTCTCCCAGGCCTTGGTAGCTGGATACATATCTTTCTGCCTCACACATCAGGGGTATCAGGAAAACCCTCTTTATATAACATACACATCCAACTTCACGACATTGCCCTACATCGCTATTCTCTATCCATAAAATACTACTCTTCCCACTACATATCATACATGTAACACCATACACTTACCTTATAAATATGGCAGTACAATTGTTAAGAGCAAACCTGGTGGTCCCTCGGATATCCACCCCCGGCAGGGTTGGGTTATTGACACAGGGCCCTCCCGGTCGTCATCATGCGACTGTGTCAAGAGCATTGCAACGTCCCAAAGCTGCTTGTCAGTACAGCTATTTCTTTAGTAATAGGGGACTTCACTCTAACATCAATTCTGTACACCAATTTCTTCAAGCAGAATCCCCTACTCTCCTTTTTTTGACAGAGACTCAAGTAACATCCACATCTGACACATCTAGATTTAATTTTCCAGGTTATCAACTGCTCCAAAATTTCAGACCTAAAGGTGGTGTATGTTGCTTCGCAAAATCTGAAATTGCCCTGGAGGAGGTTACTAGTTTCAATTGTCCCTATTTTGATTATTCTATATACAAATTAATTTCTGCTGGTAAATTTAAATACATATGTTGCATCTACCGTTCCCCAAATACTCCTCCAGAGCAAAGTCTTTTTGATTCTCTGTCCTCACAACTCAGTGTCCTCAACTTAAATGCTTCTTCTGAAATCACTGTGTTGGGTGATTTTAATGTCCATAATGTTGAATGGCTCACTCATTCAGCCAGGACTGATGATGCTGGTCTTGAATGTGAGCTATTTGCAGACTCATTTAATCTCATTCAACTAGTCAACCAACCCACCCGTGTACCAGATAATCCTAATCATAATTCCCACCTACTGGACTTATTTTTAACAACCAATTCAGAAAATTATGATGTTACAGTGAGGTCCCCACTTGGATCTTCTGATCACTGTCTGATACAGGCCACCTGTCTATCACCTACCACACCTTCCCACTCTGAACCTGTTTTGGTGACTAAATGGCATTACGATAGGGCAGACTGGGAGGGTCTTCAAGGTTTCTTTATTGATATTCCCTGGACCTCTTTCTTTTCTAATGATGCACACTCCACCTTGAGCCACATACAAGATTTTGTAAAAATTGGAATGGAAACTTTTATTCCTCATCAAAAGTACAGTAAAAGATCTAATTCACCTAAATGGTTTGACCATAATTGTGCTAGAGTAACTGAACAAAAAGCAATAGCCTACAATGCATACACAAGATCAAAAACACATGAAGCCTTTAATTACTTTAGAAACATCAGAAATCATTCCAAAATTTCAATCAAAATCAAAAATTTTCCGTCTGTGTACTCATACCTCATGCTTCCCAGTACCCTGGAAAGAAGCAAACATCCATCCAGTTCCTAAAAAAGGTGCCTCTTCAGATCCATCAAACTACAGACCAATAGCTATAACTTCCACTCTTGGCAAAGTTTTTGAAATTATATTAAATAATCACATAATTAAGCATCTGGAGAATAATAAATTAATCAGTGATAGGCAATATGGTTTTAGACGATGTCGATCAACTGCAGACATTCTTTGCCTTCTTACGCATCAAATCAACCAAGCTACAGACCAACATGGTGAAACACATACAATAGCACTGGATATATCAAAGGCATTTGATAGAGTCTGGCATCAATCCTTATTGTCGAAGATGTCACACTACGGCCTTGCATCATTAGTTCCACTAATTTCTTCTTATCTTCATAACAGAAAAATATGTGTAATGGTAGATGGCCTTTATTCTCAATTTCACTCAATAAATGCTGGTGTTCCCCAGGGATCAGTTTTGGCCCCAACTCTGTTCCTCATTCATATCAATGATCTCATATCTACCACTCATAATCCAATACATTCCTACGCAGATGACTCAACACTCCACAGTTCCTTCACATTTACCAATTCTTTCACCCAACCCGATCTTATAAATTCAAAAATAAACACTGCAATTTCTCTGAACCAGGACCTTTCTAGAATTAATGAATGGGGACAAGAGAATCTAGTTTCCTTTAATGCACAGAAAACCAAGTACATTCAATTTTCTAACCGACAGAATCTCACGGACTCCCATATATTTTTTAATGATGTAAATATTCCCACTTCCCCTAGTATTGACATTCTCGGTGTAACATTAACTACTAACTTGAGCTGGACACATTATGTTAGAAGCATTGCTAAGAATGCCTCTAAAAAACTGGGACTCCTGTACAGAGTTCGAGAATTCTTCACTGACGAGCAGTTGGCCGTAATATATAAAAGTCATGTGCGCTCTCAGATGGATTACTGTTCACCTCTGTGGGGTGGAAGTGGAGTGGTTGCATTGAGGCAGTTGGACAAAATTCAAAATAAAGCTATTAGATTAATCAATAACCCTGCAATCACACAGGACCTTCCTACATTAGCCATACGAAGAAACGTTGCATCCCTTGCATTATTCTACAGATATTTTCACAGCAATTGTTCCGAGGAACTTGCTTCAATTGTGCCGCCTCTCCACATCTTTCCCCGTAGAACTAGGGCAGCTGAGAGCGCCCATGAATTTACACTTTCTCCTCCACAATGCAGAACTTCTGCTTATCAGAATTCATTTATCCCCAGAGCTACTACTCTTTGGAATTCACTTCCCTCGAATTGCTTTCCACAAACTTACAATCAACAAATGTTTAAATCCAGTTGTTACAAACATTTTATGAATGGAGGATGCCTTTAGGCACATGGACCTTTTTGTTTTATCTGTGTTTTTCCTTCCTCCGTTCATTGTCTCTTAAAAAAAAGAAAAAAAAAAGAAAAAAAAGAAACAAGAGTCAACAATAGGCCAGTAACATATCAAGACGACTCCAATTTGGAAATTGAAGCCTTAACTCCGGCTCATTTGTTATATGGTAGACGATAAGACCCAGTACCCCGTTTGGACGTGACCAAGGAATTAGTAGATCCCACCATTAATGAAGCAGACGCACACTTACGACAAAGCTACCATAAACTCTGCAAGATCCTGGATACCTGGAACAAGCAGTGGGCATCAGAATATATCTTGAGCCTATGGGAGAGTATTATGGTGCAAATTCTGCAAGTAACCGTCGCAAACCTGAGAAAGGAGATATAGTCCTATTGAAGGTGGACCAACCTCACTCCAAATGGCCCTTGGCAAAGATCCTAGAAGTCTATCCCGATCCCGAAGGCGTCATCAGAACAGTTAAAGTTTTATCTCGAGGAAAACAACTCTCCGAACGGTTGATCGGCTCATCCCTATGGAGCTCACCATCCTACCGGAGGAGGAACAGCAACCCATAGTAATAGGAGGACCTAGACCACAACAAGCAGCAGCTGCTGGATCTCAAAGATATTGGCGTGATTTGTTAGCCGCAGGTAATATAACATGATGCAACACATCATACTTCGCCGGGCCCCAATCTGTGAGAAATAAATTGACTACACGGGTATCTTGGTAGTGTTGGTAATAGCCTTCCAATAAGGTAACCTCATTAGAGTGACCCATTTCCTGCCAGAACCTGGTGATTGTAAACATTGTAAAGGATAATTAATATTAAGTAATTTAGAACTATAAGATTATCTTGGCCAAGTTAATTTAGTTATAAAACCTTGTATGATTAGATTTAGAGGTACTGTATTCGGTATCAGTTTTGAAACTCCCGCGATCGATCGCAGGCTCTATCCACGGTTTGTAGTGATCATTTCAACCCTTAGAGATAATGTTTACTAAATAGTTGTGAAACGATATTTATATTAGTATTTATATAATTAAATGCTTATTTCTCATTTATATGATAAAGTGAAGAGGGAATGAACCCTTGGTAACGAATTAGTATATAGTTTATTTAAGAGTCGTAAATTGAAGTTCCGATCAGACGCTAGTAAACTTTTGAACTGTAAAGACGTGTCCAGTGATCTCTCCAGCAACACTCCCCACGCCCGGCCCGACACTGTCCTGACACTTTATCCCTTATCTACCGAAGCCGGAATCCTCTGAACTACAACAGGACCCTAGTTATAGCTAAGTCATTGATATACATGGCCATTTATACAATGTTTAGTTAGGGTATCCTGAGAGATAGGCTACTATGGATTAAGACTAGGCTACTATAAACAACCCTCATCTGCTCCTATAGTTCATGCCATAAGGTAGGCTATCTCATACTATATTTTTATTAGATTTTCTATTTTTGATTGGTGTTGTAAGAGATAACTTTTGGCCATATTATCCCCCACAGTACTCGTAGTAATGCCGTTTTGTTGTATACAATAGTACTATTAAAGTCAAGGTAAATTAATAGCCAACTTATCTATTTTTCATTGTTCTTTGGTTAGAATAAAGAATGATTTTTTCAATCTCAGTGGGAGGTCTGCCCAGGAGTAGAATGACAAACACACACTCATACACGCACACACACAGGCACACCACACGCACATACACCCTCAGTAACAACGTTTTACAAAGTGTTTGAGCTTCATGCTGTTTGGTAAATAAGAAATAGATATAGTGAACAAATATAGATAATCAATGTGCCTGTTGTTACCCTCTTGGTGTCTTTTGACATGGCTGAGGACAACATTTGATGTACATCAAATTATGGGTATAAAATGTAGCCTACCCATGCCTAGATAAATATCTAAATATTAGCACCGTTCAGAAGATAATGTCTGGTTTAAAAGATTTCTGAGCATTGCAGCTACAGGCTGGTACATGAAGCTAGAATGGTGCAAAAGTAATTGGCCTGAATGTGACATTACAGTATTTTGTACAGTATAAATGGAATTAAAGTTTATGCTTAAAATAAGATGATTATGATAATAACATTTCAAAAAGCTATGTATTTTCCGTTCATTATACTTATTTTAAGTTTGTGTTCAAAAAAAGAAAGAAAAACAAATATATATAGGCTAAACCATCTAAATGTAGCTGAAATAAAAGAAAATAGAAGTCACCGGTATTGAAAATGATAAAATAGGCAAACTGAATTAAACCAGCTGAACCAGAGAGCCTAATAATGGACACTGCACCAATATCAAAGAAAATAGATGTCACAGTTGTTGAAAAATATAGACAGGTAAAACTAAACTAAAGCAGCTGACATTGAGAACCCAATCGATACCATACCGCATTAAAATGATGATAATAATAGTATTTCAAAAAAACATGTATTTTGGTTTCATTAAACTTCTTTTATGTTTCCGCCCATAATATATATATATATATATACATATATATATATATATATATATATATATATATATATATAATTATATACTTATATATATATATTATTATATCACACTCTGTGTGAGGTAGTTGAACGGTCAGGCTATGGAGATCGTCAACTCCTTTAAGTATCTGGGCAGTGTGTTGAGTAAAGATGGGACTATGGATGAAGAAGTGCGGGAGAGGGTACAACAGGGGAAGAGGCTTGTACGAACGCTGAAAGCAGTAACATGAAATAGGGTGGTCAGTATGGAAGTGAAGAAGTTCTTGCATGACAGTGTGGTAATCCTGACACTGACTTACTGAAGCGAAGCATGGACGTTGAGAGACTCAGACCAAGAGTGAGAGTGGTGGAAATGAGTTACTTAATAAGTGCGTGCAGAGTTACATGGAGGGATAGACAGACGAATGAGGAAGTAAGAAGGGGGTGTGGTGTGGAGGTAGATGTGCTGGAAAGTGTGAAAAGGAACAACTTTAGATGGTTGGGCCATATGGAACGTATGGAAAGCAAGAGAATGACTAAGAGGGTGTATGAGAGCGAGGTGGAAGGACAGAGAAGGAGAGGTAGACCGAAGGAGAGGTGGAAGAATGGAGTCTTCGAAGACCATAACCTTGCTCTTCCCCGCATTTACCTTCAAATTCCGTTTTTCGCACACTGTTTCAAACTCATTTACCAGACCCTGCAACTCCCATTCATTATCGCTCATCAGAACTGTATCATCCGCAACCAGCAGTATAGGCAGCTTCCACTCATTTCCCTCCCTTTTCAGCAATACACCAACATCCACAGCTCTTCCTAGTATTTCTTTCATGACTCCATCCATATATACAGTAAACAACCACGGGGACATCACACACCCCTGTTTCAACCCAACATTCATGTCAAAGAACTTGCTCTGCTCATTCTCCACACGTACTGCCGCCCTTGCACCCTCATACATGCTCTTAACTGCTTTCAGCAACTTGCCATCTACTCTGTATATTCTAAGTACTTTCCACAAACCTTCTCTATCCACTCTGTCATAGGCCTTCTACAAGTCCATAAAGGCAACATACACCTTTTGTTGCTTCTCCAGATATTTCTCCACAACACAATTTAGGGTAAAAATCTGATCTACACATCCTCTTCCCTTCCTAGAACCTCCCTGCTCGTCGGCTATCCATTTCTCCGTTCTCACTCTCACTCTCTCAATCACTACCCCACTGCACACTTTCCCTACTACGCTTAGAAGACATATTCCTCGGTGGTTACCACACACTCCTCTTTCCCCTTTGCCCAAATATAGGGGAAACATTATGCCAGTTTTCCAGTCATCGGGTGGACTCCCCTTCTCCCATGCTAGTTTGCACATTTTCCATACCCATTCGATCACTATCTCACCACCCCCCCTTGACACATGACTCGTTGCCGCCGTTTGGGGGCTTCCGGGCTTGTAGGTGGAGCGGCCAAGGTTCTTCGCCGCTCTCCCTATCACCTCCATCTAATTTTGTCATGTCCTTTTCTTTCTCCTCCTTTCTAGTTTTCGTTTTTCCCTCTTCTGCTTTCTCCTGGGGCAGCCATCAGAGGCCGGTCTCCCACCCTTGAACTTTTGTGGTCCCGTCCCTCCCTTCCCTTTCGGTTGACTTCCCTGTTTGCTTCCTTTCTTTCTCTTTAACTACTTCGGAGGTTCTAGTTTCCTTAGGGCTTCACCTTGGTGTCTCTGATCACTGCTGAGTTGGCAGAGTCCACCTGGCGACAGGTGCTGCCGGCCAGGGCTCGCAAGGCTCGTTGCTGGAGGATAGGCACTATAGGGTTGCTTTGGGGTTTCTGACTCCCTTCTCTCTTCCCAGTGAGTCTGTCAGGTGACTACGCCGGCCCCGTTCTCCGTGGGACAAAGCTGCAGGACAAATGCCTGTGTTGTAAAAGGTCCCTAGCTCAAAGCCGAGACCTGTCCTATCTCAATTGGCCGCATTCTGGGTTTCG
Organism: Paralithodes platypus; assembly: GCA_032716605.1. Classification (NCBI taxonomy): domain Eukaryota; kingdom Metazoa; phylum Arthropoda; class Malacostraca; order Decapoda; family Lithodidae; genus Paralithodes; species Paralithodes platypus. The sequence goes on from CM064529.1 coordinate 40,754,214, forward strand.
TGGCCCTGCGGAGGTATTTTTCCCTTTCGTTACCAGGGGTACCTGGTAACCGCAGTATCTTCTTCTATGCTTTACCTCCTTTTCTCTTGCTATGGTGACGACGTATGCTTTTTTCACTGTTCTTCCCTGTTTATGGCTTCTGCTTCCGGTGAGTGAGCCCCTTGTGGCATGCAGCCTGCCACTTGGGGGTTTCTGTTGTCTGGCTGTCAGTCCGGTTCACCGCGGGAGCACGGTGAGTCGGGGATGGTTTTGGGTGCTCTCGACCAGCCGGATGTCACATAGGTACCAACCTCTTCCTTCTTGAACGGTTTTGCTTTTTCCTTAGTCCCAGTTGTAGATGCTTTGGTATATTTAACCTTGTTGTCTCCTTCCTTGATACCGGTATCCTTCTTGGAAACCTGCATGTGTTTGCACAGCTCTCTTAAACCCTCTTCTATCTCTTGATACGTGAAGTAGTTCTTCTTATACCTGTGGTACAATTCATCACAGGTTTTCTGAGAGAGCTTTTGTTGTACAATATGGTTCAAGAGCCAAGAAGCTGAGTCAAGATCTTTCTGGGTACTAAGTTATTTTAAAACACAATTCAAGCTGATCCGGAATGATTGAAGATCCTGGGACGTATACAATTCCATTTTACATGTGACTTTATATATTCCCTGATCTATTATATTGATTCAGTACAAGTCTTGCAAAGAATAAGAATAACTAATTGGCTAACCAAATAATGCTAATAATAATGATTTATGATACGCAAAGAGGACAATGGTTAAATGAATAATGAGATAAGAGAACAAAAAGTAACAATGTTTAAAGGGTTAACAAACTAAATTAGATTTATGAAAAGATCTTAATAATATTCTGACTTTAATGATAATCCAGATTAATTACTTTAGTATATAATTTGTTTATATTTGCTTAACAGTCCTTACTCACATACTAAGCTTTTCTCTATTCATAATTAGTAGCCTACTTAATATTAAACATTAAATATAACTTTAATTAGTTTCATGATTAAATCAAGTGAAGTGTATCAGAGTATAATGGATAACTGTCCCAACAGCTAAAGGAAAGCAAGTAACAACAGAAACAACACTTTTATATTGTAAGTTCTATTGGCCTTCAGCTGTTTTGATACCCTTACATATTGTCTGTTAAATCTTCTTTTATATAGTTAACCACTTCTAAATCAAGATACGTAACAATATATATATATATATATATATATATATATATATACCGGTATATATATATATATATATATATATATATATATATATATATATATATTATATATGTATATATACTGTATATATATATATATATATATATATATATATATATATAATATATATATATATATAAACCGGTTTTACCTAAGAGATTCAATACTACTTGCAGAATTCTAGGTCGCAGAGTTGGGTATGCAGTTTTTGTTTAATTTTTGTAATTTTGTTTCTGTAATGCGAAAACTGCACACCTACTTTATTATTAGGTTTCAGAAAATGCTAGAAAATATCGTAGGAGTATTTAAAAGAGGGGGATAAAAAGTACATCCGTGTATCCTTTTAGATGGCTCGAATTGTTCGGTTTATAAAACAGATGTTGATATCAGTTTTAAATATAACACGCTTATGGTTAGCTTGAAAAACAACACAGACGTTAAATACCAGTGAAAGAAGACTACAGAAGGGAGTAAAAAGGAAGCGTGCGTATCTTGTTAGATGGCTCGAACTGTAGGATTAAAATATAATAACGTTTAATGCGAAATTTTAAATGTTTCACTGACATTTATTGTCAGTTAAAATTCTTTATATATATTACATATGTTATATATTTAAAAGTATCACAAATGAAACCCTCCTCTTCCCTCCCTACGCCAGTCAGCAACAAGACTAACTCTCTTAACCCTCGTCTAGTGGGGTGGGGGGGGGAACCCCCCCCCCCCACCCCCCCCCCGCTAGTTTGAGCTAATTTGGGCATATTCAGGCCCTTCTGAATGATCAATCAAGTATCTGCATGAAAAGAAATGTATTTAGCAAAAAACTAGGCGCTACAAGCTTCAAAATGAGACCAGAACGAGCTACGTACCACTCGTCGTTTTCATGCAGTGCTACCACTAACATGGGAGTTTAGCGTATAGAGGCATATTTTTTCCAGGTACGCTCACTACTGGCTACACTGCCGGCCTCTCGAGAACAGAGGGAGCGTGAGTCAGTTGGCGGCGGTAGGCCCTGGGTGTCGGCCATGTGGCCTGCTGCGCTCCCGACCATTTGCACTCAATTTTAACCCTTTAAAAGCCTTAATAATGCTCCTAACTTGCTGCTTTTTAGATACAGACTTAAGTGGGGCCCCGCTCTTTAAGTGTTAACTCAAACCATATATCCCTCTACAACATGGTTTCGGGAGTAGCAAAAACTCGAACACAAACTATGTCCATAAACGAGTTTCCTTAGTGTTATATATATATATATATATATATATATATAGATATATATATATATCGTGGATGCGATAGAGACATTGCATGTATGGTATGATATTTGTCCTGTTTTCTATCTGTTTCTTATCTATCTTATCTACATCTTGTCATTTCGATCCTATTGTTCTTTTCGAATGACCCGCGCACCTGTGGAGCGCCCTGGTGGTTTGAATTGGTACTAAAATGTATCTATAAGTCTTAAATGGCTAGTTATTATTTATCCATTGACATTGATTTACAATATTACTATATTGTATATATTATATATAAGCTTTGGATAGAGCTTGATCGTCTCTATTATAATAGTATGTGAGACGTCCACCTGCGCGACTTGCGCAAGGCGGGAAATACGTTAGGTCCCTGATGATAACCCTGGCCCACAAGCAGTCCTCGCCAGTCCACAGACAAGACATCATCTATTCCAACTTTCTTGTGTTTATCATTTCGTTGTGCATTAAGTGCCATCGTAATGTATATACTTTGTGTATTATTTGAGTGAATCATATTAAGCTTTATCTTAGTACTGTATGAATATTAACTTAACGTAATCTGATCATTGTTGTGTTTAGTTAAAGGAGCTACGTATACGAGTGCCCTTTTCTAACCCACACTACATTTCGGCCATTTGCTTGTTTAACTATTCTCTTGTGATTCCCGCCTTCAATACCGATTATCTTATATTTGAACTCGATCTAATTTCAGTCTAATTGCTCATAGTCATAGAGAATTAGTTATATGGTGCCCAGAATCCGGGAACTTGAAGTAATTTAGTAGCAAGCATTGCCGTAAGTTTGTATCAATGAGCAGTGGTAGTGGTACACAGCCCGGGTGCAGGACGAAAGATCCTGGGGCAGTAGGATTAGGCTTCACACCACCGGTTGCTGATAGCGGTGATCTCGATCGAGTGGCAGTATTAGGACATTCTTACGCCGTCCGGCTCGCGAATGCAGAGCAGGGGTATAATACATATTCTACACCCTCAGGCGATCGCGAATTCAAGTTTCGTTATTTTGGGGTACCTGGGCCGAAAGTTCAGGATCTGAAAGGATCCCCCCAGTGGCATAGGCTTATTAGATATCGACCGCGAACCACTTTTTTGGTGATCGGTGGTAATGACATCAAGCCAGACTGTTCGCCAAGGGCCCTAGTTAACGAGATAAAGGATTTGGCGCTGGACCTGGAGATAGAGGCTAGCACTTGAGTGCCGTATTGTGACAATCGAGTGCCGCACTCGGGTGAGGGACTTTGATTTTACCGAGTATCACAGGATCAAAAACTCTGTAAACCGTATACTGCAGTTGAGACTGCCTGACACAAAACATAAGTTTGTGGCCGTACCGCATACCACCGGTGACCTGGATATAGATGGTGTACATCTGGATCTTCCAGCAAACCAAAGATTGTATGATAAGCTGGTTAGCCTGCTTCGGAAGCTATATTATGCTAGAGAGGCAGGTGTGATTGTGCTTCGAACCCCAAAGTTTTGTCAGCCAGAGATCATATTCCCCCAGTAAACTACCCTTGGTGCCTGTTTTTCCCTAGTTTTCCTTAGTTTTTCATTTAGAATATTCCCTTAGTTTACATTAGTTTCCCTTACTATTTACAATTTCCTTAGTTTTCCTTAGTTGATCATACCCATCATCAACACTCATTGTGAAAGCAAGAAAGGAGGCCATGATACAGGTAAAGTAGAAAGCCAGCGTTTGTATTTTTGTTGGGTACCAGAATGGGCTAACCCAACCTACAAGCAATATTTATAGGCCACTTAATTCATACCTTTTATACCCTTCGTAATGATTGACACGGTCTAACCATTTAAGCGGAATATCGGTATTTGCAATTATAGTAGAATATCTTTGTACAATGTTCTGACGTTATATCTTACTTTTCCATTATTCTGCGTAAGTGCTGATCTGGTACAATGTTCTTGCAGACGTAAATATAGCTAATATTTCCTGTATTATATAACAATAGCTACCTTTCATCATGGGAAAGGATGATGGAGCAACGAAGGGTGATTTACCCAATTCTGACACAAAGAGTGCAGATCTCAGATTAGCTAAACATCAGCGTGCCGGTTACAGGGGTGCTCTGACCAGATTCACCACAGACATGGATACATTCATTACTACTGCAACGATTGATGAAATGGAAGCTAGTCTGAAAAGTATACAAAACACTCATGACAAGATCAGCACTCTGGGTGACCAAATCTTATCGTTCCTGGAAGGTGATGAGGAGATGTCAGAGGAGTGTGGCGATCGTATGGCGAAGGACTATTTGTACTTTAAATCAGAAAGTACACTAAAGAGTGCCATAGCACCAAAACGGCCACGTGAAAATACGGGCCATGGTGCTACAAACAAGCTCGATCCAAAGCATGCGGTCAACCTCCCTAAACTAAATCTACCTCGATTTGGGGGTAATCTAACAGAGTGGTTGGCTTTCTGGGATGTTTTTAGTTCTGTTCATAATTCTAACCTGGACAATGTGCGTAAGTTTCACTACCTGAAGGGCCAATTAGATGATGAGGCTTTACATTTGATTGAAGGGTTTGCAGTAGTAGGAGATAGTTATGGGGAGGCGGTACAGTTGTTAAAGGTGACTTACGGAGATCGTGAGCAATTGAAGGTGGGTCATGTCCTTGCCCTATTAGATCTAAAGGAACCTCGATATAAGGTAGAAGAGTTGGCTAACTTTAGGGCTAGGATGGAGTGTCACACCCGGTCTCTGAAGACACTTGGCATAACTGTTTCAGAAATGATTGTTACCATCTTGAGGAGAAAACTTCCTCTAGCTATCCTAGATAAGGTCAGGTCATTTGATTTCCAGGAATTCAGAACTACCTTTAGCAAGGAAATAAGTAATATGCAACTTAACAATTGTAGAACCGGGAATGGTGGACAAGCTGGGATGAGTGGAACGTTGAGTATGACAGTGGAAGCAAGGAATAGAGAGAAGGGAAAAACTAAGAAATCACTAGGCGTATGTAAGTTGTGTGCTAGTGACAAACATAGATGGATGTCCTGTAATAGATTCCAGACGAATGAGGCTAAGGTGGCTAGAGTAAAGAAATTACATTTGTGTACCGGATGCCTAGCCAAGGACCATGGGAAGAGAGGGTGGTGCATAGCTACTTATTTGAGGCCATGTCATAACTGTCAAGGTCATCACTTTGACAAACTATGTATTTCAACCAGTACTAAGACTAAGGATGTACCAGCAGGGAACACTACTACTATGACTTTAGGTACTAGAAAGGATACAACACTTTTGCCCACTATTATGATGCCAATGGAAGGTAAGCGCGAGATAGTCAACTGTCGAGTTTTGATAGATCAAGGCTCACAGAGGTCGTTCATTCAAAGATCTACCCTACAGAACCTAAACCATGATGTATTGGGTACAGAAACTCTTAGGTTACAATGTTTTACGGGGAGTGTAGACCGACAGGAGTATGACGTAGCTCGGGTATCCTATTTCTACCGCAAGCAGCGTCAGAGCTTGGAGTGCGTTGTGGTGGATCAAATCCAAGATTATAAACCATCGGGTATACAGGGTGTCGAGCAGGCTCGTGCCAAAGGAATTCAATTGTCCGCCATAGGTAATCAAACAGAGGTACACATTCTTGTAGGTGCCGATCACTATTATTCTGTAGTTCATCCTGGATATAAACGAGAGTGTGGGGTATTTCAAATCCCCACAAAGTTTGGATATTGTCTGAGTAGCAAAGTAAGTTCCTCCGATACTACTACTCTAGTCGACACAGTGTCTGTATTGAGATTGCAAACAACTGCGGTGGATAGTCTGATTAATGACGCTGCTCCTCTTGAAGGCCCTAAGAGAGCTACCGAGTTTGACTTAGAGAAACTATGGAGGTTAGACCATATAGGTATAGATCCTATTGAAGTCGATAATGATTCGAAGATTGCATTAGCCCTGTTTGAAGAGTCTGTGTGCTATAGTGCCACGGACCAGAAATACACAGTAGGACTGCCCTGGAGGGAAGCGAATATTTCTTTACCCACAAATTATGGTTTGGCATTGGGGAGACTGCGGGCGCTGCAGCGGAAACTGAAAACGGAACCAGAGACGCGCGATGCATATGACGCCATCTTACAAATGTACGTAACACGGGGGTTTATTGAAGAAGTGGAATCCTCGGAGCCGGTGGAGCGGGGGCGTGTTCACTACCTGGCTCACCATTGCGTCCGTAAAGACAGCCCAACTACCCCCATCAGGATTGTATTTGATTGCTTGGCAAAGGTGGGTGCGGGTCCCAGTCTGAACGACTGTCTCTTAACGGGTCCGTCGTTGGTGTCGGACCTGTCTCAACAGTTGCTTAGGTTCAGGCTGGGTCGCTACGCGTTCACCAGCGACATTGAGAAGGCGTTCTTGATGGTGGGACTGAGTGAGCGGGATCGGGACGTCACTCGTTTCCTCTGGTTCCGGGACGCCCAGAATCCCCTGAGTCCTGTGGTACAGTATCGGTTTCGGGTGGTCCTCTTTGGCGCGACATGTTCGCAGTTTCTGCTGAATGCCACCATAAGAAAACATCTAGAGCTGGCAGAGGAAGATACTGATCGTCTCCTCCAAAGTCTCTACATCGACAACCTGCAGGGGAATTGTGATTCGCAAGAGGAGTTGCTATCTCTCTATTGGCAAGCTCGTAGGCTGTTTGCTGAAGCGCACCTACACCTTCGTGAATGGGTCTCGAACTGCGACATACTGAATAACCAACTGCAGGTTGATGGGACGCTAGCGGCCACCCAGGATATAGCCAGGAATTTGGGAATGATCTGGCACCCAGGGCAGGACTATTTAACCTACAATGACAGGCAATTTGCTCAGCAGGATGTTGCACACTCCAAAAGGAGCCTGCTGAGCAAATTATCACAATTCTTCGATCCACTCTGTCTTGCTTTACCAGTTACTATACGCGCACGTATACTTACGCAAAAAATATAGAGACGTGGTATATGTTGGGATGACCGACTGCCTGTTGACGTACAGGATCAAGGGGCAGCCGTGTTGTGCGACTATGCCACACTGTGTAATGTCCACCTACCGCGCGTGGTAGCAGGTCGTGGGAGAGCGGTACTCCATGCCTTCTGCGATGCTAGCTCCACGGCATACGGGGTGGCTGTATAAGTGTATATGTCGTTACACCTCTTGGGGCGCATCTTGTTACAGGACGGGCTAAAGTGGCTCCCGTCAAACCTGTAACAATCCCCAAGATGGAGCTGACTGCTATGCTATTGCTAGGACGTTTGGTAGGCCACATCAATGTCGCTCTTGAAAAGGACCTGAGCTTAGATTCGGTTCACGTGTGGAGCGACAGTCAGATTGCACTCAACTGGGTACATAGTAATATAACTTTGCCAGTTTATTTGCGAAATAAGGTCAATGAAATACGGTCCCTACTGCCAAACGCTATCTATCACTACGTGCATACGAGTGAAAACCCCAGCGACTTGATTACAAGGGGTATTACGCCCTCTCGTCTACAAAAGTCCACACTCTGGTGGCACGGTCCTCCTTGGTTGCTGCAAGAGGAAATGTGGACGGAGTGGGAGGCTGCCGATGTGGGTGCTCTGTCGCTTGAAGCGGTGGCAGTGTCATCACTCACGGATGATAATGTAACGCCAATTCCGATGTATGAGTGGGCTAGGGTTGGTGCATATAATAAACTAGTCAGAATCTTTTCCCTGGTTGTGTGTTTTATTACCACAATTAGGGATAAGGCCAAAGGAATGTATAAGATATCTGACACGGGCCTAAGCTTAGCTGAATTGAGCTTAACTTCTACAGCATTAAAGACAGCAGAGATAGCGATAATAAAACAGGTTCAAACCGAATCCTTTTCAAAAGAAGCAGAGTATTTACGTCGCAACAAACCAAGCATAAAACCTAATCTTGTGCAATAGTTAAGGCTATATCTGGATAATGGTCTTATCAGGTGTGAGGGTCGCCTGGAAAGATCGGATATACGTTTTATATGCATGACATCATGATTTCATGACGTCATGCATGTACATTTATTTAAGATGCTCTAGCGGCCTTATTATTTGTCATTAAGAAACGTGCTGATTCATGTGAATATGTACATGTTAATTAAATCTATGTATTCATTGTTTTGGGGGAACATTCCTCATACGTCATGAACTGTCATGGTTGCATGACTTTTGCATGTCATGACATACAGCAAATTTGCAATTTTGCACCTTTACTTCCTCCTAATATGTATTCTATTCACTTTGTTTAGAAAATCTTCTATACGTTTGTGTCCCCTCATTACCAATAAACACACCAATGTTCAAGTAAATATATTGAATTTTGGATTTGTTATGAATATTTATATTACCAATTAAATTATCTTAAAATTTTTTGACCTCAGTAACACCTTAAGAGAGGGTGCAACAAGGGAAGAGGGTTGTAGGAACGCTCAAAACAGTGACAAGGAATAGGGTGGTCAGCATAAAAATAAAACACTCATTGCCAGATTGTGTGATAATCCCGACATTGACATATGGGGGAAAAGCATGGACGTTGTTAGAGAGACACAAATCAAGAGTAAGAGGGGTGGAAATGAGTTACTTGAGTACTGTATGTGGAGTTACATGAAGAGATAGACAGACGAATGAGGAAGTAGAGAGCGGTGTGGTGTGGATGTGGATATGCTGGAAAGTGTCGAAAGGAACACCTTGAGATGGTTCGGCCATGTGGAACGTATGAGAAGCGAGAAAATTACTAAGAGGGTGTACGAGAGTGAGATGGAGTGACAGAGGGAGAGCAGACAGAGAGTGAGGTGAAAGGATGGCGTTGAGAGGTATATGAGAGAAAACGGTGTTGATTGGGAGGAGAGGCGTCGGCTGACTGAGGCAAGGGGTGCTCAACGGCGATTAATTCGTAGCCACCCCTTCGAGTATAATTTCGTCTGGCAATAGAAAGAATAAATAGATAGGAAAGGTATGTGGAATGCAGAGATAACTGAGATGTATTTACCCTTTTAATTCCCACAGATCCTTCCTAAACAGTATAAATCGTCTAATGATAGCCAGAATGAATTGTCAAAACGCTCCAGGATCCCCAAGGGCTTAATAACCATGAAATGTTGCTAGAAGAAAAACTGCTCCAAATGTGTATCGTGTGTCACCCCTGTAATTGGTATGCTGTATGTGGTATGCTGTATGTGGTAGCCGGGTAATATTATGCCGTACAGTATATTATTGTACACACACACACACACACTTACAAACAACATTGTCCAGTATATTATCTTCTACAGTCTGCCTACACACACACTCTCTCTCTCTCTCTCTCATTATGCATATATACTAGGTCAAGCTGCTTAAGCATAACTGATAATGTATCTCTTGGCTCTGCTCTACTCTGCACCCTCGCCCCCCCCCCCCCCCATCCCCCCAAAATAAATAAATATTGTGCCCGCTAGTGAAGTTGACAACATTTACGTCTATTCTTTTCATTAATATTTGTATGTGCATGAAGAAGACGAAAGGCAAAGCTGTAACAAATGTTTCCCCCAAAGTTTACAAAATTGAATCAAGGTATGTTAAAGTCAAAAATTTTGGACACACAGAGCTTGAAGCAGTTTAAGTCATAGAATGAGGGAAAGATAAATTGAGGGAGAGAGTTCCAAAGCTTGCTTGTGGATTAGAAGAAAGACTTGGACAGTTTGTTTAACCTTGGGTTTGAGAGTTGGACAGAATAGGGATGGGAGTATGTTGAAAGGTGGGTGCTCCCAACTCTCTGTTAGGGAGGGGGTATACACTGAGAAAGCTCCAAAGAACACCTATTGCAGCCGACCACCCCTTCCCCCCTCCCCCCCAGTGGCACACCCGAAATACAGTTTATATAATTAACCTTTACTGTGCCGGCGACGTCAGTTTCATTTTATTCTAGCTACCGGTATATTTAGACGATTTTAACAGTTTAAGAAGGAGTTGTGGTAGTAGAAGAGATTAATTGATATAGTTCAAAGCATAGGCTAATAATTGCTGGAGGCCTTTTTTAGACTGAATAAATGTGTCTAATAGTAGCCAGAATACAGTTAAAATGACGTTACCGGTACTGAATGGGTTAAAGGAATACAAGAGCACGAACCAAAATTATGCTCAGGACAAGACTGATTGGTGTACAGGAACTATAATTATGCTCAGGACAAGACGGATTGGTGTACAGGAACTACAATTATACTCAGGACTAGACTGATTGGTGTACAGGAACTACAATTATACTCAGGACTAGACTGATTGGTGTACAGGAACTACAATTATGCTCAGGACAAGACGGATTGGTGTACAGGAACTACAATTATACTCAGGACTAGACTGATTGGTGTACAGGAACTACAATTATACTCAGGACTAGACTGATTGGTGTACAGGAACTACAGTTATGTTCAGGACAAGACTGATTGGTGTACAGGAACTACAATTATACTCAGGACTAGACTGATTGGTGTACAGGAACTACAATTATACTCAGGACAAGACTGATTGGTGTACAGGAACTACAATTATACTCAGGACTAGACTGATTGGTGTACAGGAACTACAATTATACTCAGGACTAGACTGATTGGTGTACAGGAACTACAATTATACTCAGGACAAGACTGATTGGTGTACAGGAACTACAATTTTACTCAGGACTAGACTGATTGGTGTACAGGAACTACAATTATACTCAGGACTAGACTGATTGGTGTACAGGAACTACAGTTATGTTCAGGACAAGACTGATTGGTGTACAGGAACTACAGTTATATTCAGGACTAGACTGATTGGTGTACAGGAACTACAATTATACTCAGGACTAGACTGATTGGTGTACAGGAACTACAGTTATGTTCAGGACAAGACTGATTGGTGTACAGGAACTACAGTTATACTCAGGACTAGACTGATTGGTGTACAGGAACTACAATTATACTCAGGACTAGACTGATTGGTGTACAGGAACTAAAGATATGTTCAGGACAAGACTGATTGGTGTACAGGAACTACAGTTATGTTCAGGACAAGACTGATTGGTGTACAGGAACTACAGTTATACTCAGGACTAGACTGATTGGTGTACAGGAACTACAGTTATGTTCAGGACAAGACTGATTGGTGTACAGGAACTACAATTATACTCAGGACTAGACTGATGGGTGTACAGGAACTACAGTTATTCTCAGGACAAGACTGATTGGTATACAGGAACTACAGTTACACTCAGGACAAGACTGATTGGTGTACAGGAACTACAGTTATTCTCAGGACACGACTGATTGGTGTACAGGAACTACAGTTATTCTCAGGACAAGACTCATTGGTGTACAGGAACTACAGTTATTCTCAGGACAAGACTGATTGGTGTACAGGAACTACAGTTATACTCAGGACAAGACTGATTATGTTTTTTGTTTTATGTGAATGAGGGAGACAAGAGACATAACTGCCAGCATCGAGTGCCTCCCCCAGATTTCAAAGAGTGACAGGGCCGAAATCAAGGGACGTTCGACCCAAAATGCCTGGAAACACGAAGCCTGAAGCAATTCAAGTCACAGGAAGAGGGAAAGACCGATTCTGGGAGACAGTTCCAGAGCTCAGCAGTTGAATAAAAGAAAGTCTGAAAATAGTGTTTCACTCCCGGGTTGGAGAGTTGCACAGAGCAGGGGCAGGACTGTGCTGCAAGGCGGGCACCACGCACCCCATGCGGAGGAGGCGGCACACTCTGGGAAAGCTCCGAGGAACACTGATTATTGTAGTAGCCATAGAATAGCGAGAAAGATGCAACACTGCGGCGAAGAGAGAAAGACTGCAGAGAGCCGGCGAGCGGATGGGAGCCAATGATACGAAAGGCTTTCCTTTTCACCCTATCTAGGACTGCGGTGTGAGAGTATCCTCCCCACACATGTGAACAACACTCAATGCAAGGACGCACTGCGCCCCTGCACAGGGCAAAAATCTGCGCAGCGGTAAAAAAAAACTGAGGCGGCCGAGCACACTCAGCCTCTGGGAGGCCGCCCCAGCGAGACTGGTAATATGGTTTCTCCAAGTGAGAGCAGAAGAAAAAGAGACACCGAGATCATTGAGAGAAGATGAAGGGCTGATTTTTGTATTGTTGAAGAATAAGGGATAGTCCTCTGGAGGTTCCTGACGGGTGGTAAGATGGATAAATTGAGTTTTGGAAGCATTAAATGCAACAAGGTTTTCTCCACCCCAATTGGAAATAGTAGCTAGATCAGAAGATAAGTATTTTATGGCTTCATTACTTTTACGTTTGAGGGACTGCTGGCTGGGGCGTTCTGGAAAACTAATCGAGTGGTGTAAGGTAGAGTCATCTGCATATGAATGGATGGGACTGGAAGTACAGTTGAGAAGATCATTCATGAAAATTAGAAAGAGAATAGGAGATAGGACAGAACCCTGAGGAACACCGGAGTTGATAGGATGAGGAAATGAGCGATGGCCGTCAACAACAGCAGCTATGGAACGGCCGGAAAGGAAATTAGAGACAAAGGCACAGATGGAGGGACGGAAACCGAAGGAGGGCAGATTGGAAATTAAAGATTTGTGCCAGACTCTATGGAAGGCCTTCGATATGTCTAGTGCAACAGAAAAAGTCCCGAAAGTTTGATGACCAAGAGTTACTAAGATATGAAAGAAGATCACCAGTAGAGCGACCCTTAAGGATGCCAGACTGGCGATCTGAGAGCAGATTATGAGAAGAGAAATACTTAAGAAATTTGTAAGCCAGAATAGTTTCAAAAACTTTAGAGATACAAAAGATGAGAGCATATATACATACATATATAACATTTTAAGACTGAGTGTTCCACACATACGTGCAGTTTCAGTCTCGTATCCTAATGGCGGCGTTCCGGGCAACCCTGTTAAGGGCTGGTTCACTTGTCAAGTTTTTTAATTTGAGATCGTCACGTATAGTCCGATCCCAGGTCTTCCTCAGTCCACCCCTTGGTGCAGCTCCCTCCACAATCACAGACCTGCATTTTTTTCACCCAATTTTGTTCATCCATTCTCTCCACATGTGCATACCATCCCAATCTACTTGTACGCATCACCATTCACATCGCATTACGTTCCATTCTGTTGGCATCCTCTACTTTAATGGCACATGTGTCTGAGATATACGTCATTGCACTTCTAACACATGAGGCATACACCTTTCCCTTCAGGGGGAGAGGCATTCTTTTCATGGTCAGGATTGGCAGCAGTTCTCTGAACTTCCCCCAGCCACATCTAATTCTAGCAACAGTGGCAGCCTCAGCCTCACCACCGGCAGAGATGGCATCTCCCAGGTAACAAAACTTGTTCACCAGCTCCAATGACTCATTTCCAAAATTCACAGCCACAGGATCATCACTTAACACAAGCTCACCTTTGCACACTACGCACTCAATTTCACTATTTCTGACTTATCCTTAGGCAGGGGTCCCTTTATTCTACTACAGCGCTTACTCCCATGGTGTACCCAACATCGACAGATGCTACATTTAATTGAGTTAACGCCCACACCCTTTTCACACACTGCACATGGGTACGCACCGCTCTTTTCCACATTGCCTCGTTTCAATCTAGAATGAATAACCTTGGTTTTGTTAAAAGTGACTCTTAAACCCTTGCTCACCATGCCCTCTCTCCATTCTCTGAATTTGGCCTCAGCATCTTGCATACTGTCAGCTATTACGACTAAATCGTCTGCATAAAACAGTTCCAACGGGAGTCTGCCTCTAGAAACTCTAGACAGTGCCTCCAAGACCATAATAAAGAGGAGGGGGCTTAACACTGAACCCTGATGGACTCCAACACAGACTGCGAACTCTATCACTCAGTACACCCTTCACCCTCACCGCACTTCGCGAATCCTCATACATCTTCATTTTCACACGCACCAGCCACTCTTCCACACCAAATTTCCTCATAGCCCACTGCACAACATCTCTAGGCACCCTATCAAAGGCCTTCTCCAGGTCTACAAACACAAAGTAAAGATCCCTGCCTTTTAGTAAGTATCTTTCCTGTATCTGCCTGACTATGAAGATAGCATCGGTTATACCCCGTCCTGGCATAAAACCAATCTGCATATCATCAATGGATATGCTTTGCCTGATCAAACCCTCAAAGACTCTCACAGACCTTCATGATTTGGTCAAGCATTTTGCAGGCCCCTATAATTTACTCTATCTAGCGCATCCCCTTTTCCTTTGTATATATTTACTATTACACTTTTGAGCCAATCCTCTGGGATTTTCTCATCTTTAATAATGGTGTTTATCAACTCGGTAACTAAGTTGACACCAGTCTCCCCCGAGGCTTTTATCATCTCAGTGACAATGTCAGAGCACCCTGGAGCTTTACCGTCCTTCATTTTATTGATTGCGTCGCTTACTACAGCTGGTGCCATCAAAGGAGGGGGTCCAGATATTGTTTTTTTCGATACTAAGCTGTTCCTTATCCCATTCAAACTCTACATTTAGCAACCGTTCACAGTGTGCCTTCCATGCTTCTCTGTTTTAATTTTCTGCATACACAATCTTCCCATTATCGTTTCTAACACACTGTTCACCTATAATATCCCTACTATCATTTTTAACTCGCCTAGCTAGGTTGAAGATCCCATTGGTATACCCCCAATTGGTATACCCCCTGGAGGCAATTGGACGAAAGTTGGAGGATTGATAGCGGTCAACCTTCTTTTGGACAGGTTGAATGAGAGAAAACTTCCAGCAAGAAGGAAAGACGTTAGAGGAGAGACAGAGACGAAATAGTTTGCCTAGGCAGGGGGTCAGCACGGAAGCACAGTTTTTAAGTACAACAGGAAGAACACCGTCCGGACCATACGCCTTCTTATTATTAAGCCCAGAGAGGGTAGAAAGTACATCTTTAGAAGAGATTAGGATATTAGGCATAAGTAGGAGAGACGGGGGTGGAGAGAGGGAGGAATAGCACCGGAACCATCCAAGGTAGAGTTTCTGGCAAATGTTTGAGCAAAGAGTTCAGCTTTGTCAGAGGAAGAAGTGATGGTTGTGCCATCGGAGTGGAAAAGAGGAGGGAAAAACGAGGAAGAAAAGTTGTTCGAGAGATTTTTGGCTAGATGTCAGAAAGCTTATGAAGAGCTAGAGTTGGATAGTTCAGTGCATTTATTATTGATGAAAGGGTGCTTGGCAAGTCGAAGAACAGATTTGGCTTGATTCCGGGCAGAAACATAGGAAGAAGAGATTCTTGAGTTTTAAGGCGTCGGTACCGTTTGAATGCTTCCTCCTTGTTGTGGACAGCAGTAGAACAAGCGTGAGTAAACCAAGATTTGTTTGCATTAGACTGAGAGAAAGAAAATGGAATGTACGCTTCCATGTCCGAGAGGATTACCTCGGTAATGCATTCAGCACTCTCCAAGGGTCCTCGGCCACGGAAGCAAAAGTAATTTCATGGGAAATCAAAGAAGAACTGCCGGAGAGCCTCCCAGTCGGCAGCGCCAAAGTGCCACAAGCGCCGCCGGCTGAGAGGATCGGATGGCCATACTGAAGAGATAGGAAAGGTGACGGAGATAAGTTTATGGTCGGAGGAGCCCAAAGGAGAGACAAGATTGACAGTATAAGAAGAAGGGTTAGAAGTCAGAAATAAGTCAAAAATGTTGGGCCGATCTCTGAAGCGATCCGGGATACGGGTGGGTTACTGGACCAGCTTCTCTAGGTCATTTATGATAGAAAATTTGATGTAAACTTGTTGACCAGGTTGGTCAGTAGAGTGAGAGGAGAGCCATTGGCGGTGGTGAATGCTGAAATCTCATAAAATGGAGATTTCAGGGAAGGGAGAGAGAGATAGTATGTGTTCCACTTTAGAGTTTAGATAGTCGAAGAATTTGGGAAAGTCGGTAGAGTTAGGGGAAAGAATTGATAGACAGCACAGAAATATTTAGTATGAGAATGACAGAATAGATTGAGCCATCAATCTATCTATCTATTGCCCGACGCCTTGATCCCCGAAGGGGTGGCCACAAACGAACCGCCCCAATGCAGCTCTGTCCACAGTCAGTTGACGCCCCTCCCCCCAACCAGCACCGCCTTCGTTCATGTAGTTCCTCACTCCATCCTTCCACCTCATATTCGGTCTACCTCTCCCCCTCTGTCCCTCCACCTCGCTCTCATACACCCTCTTAGTCATTCTCTCGCTTTCCATACGTTCCATATGGCCGAACCATCTCAAGTTGTTCCTTTTCACACTTTCCAGCACATCTACCTCCACACCACACCTCCTTCTTACTTCCTCATTAGTCTGTCTATCCCTCCATGTAACTCCGCACGCACTCCTTAAGTAATTCATTTCCACTGCTCTCACTCTTGGTCTGAGTCTCTCAACCAACGGCCATGCTTCGCTTCCGTAAGTCAGTGTCGGAATTACCACACTGTCATGCAAGGACTTCTTCACTTCCATACTGACCACCCTATTTCTTGTTACTACTTTTAGCGTTCCTACAACCCTCTTCCCCTATTGTACCCTCTCCCGCACCTCTTCATCCATAGTCCCATCTTTACTCAACACACTGCCCAGATACTTAAAAGAGTTGACGATCTCCATAGCCTGACCGTTCAGCTTCACCTCACACTCTGTGACTTCACCCCTTTCGAAGACCATAACCTTGCTCTTCCCCGTATTTACCTTCAAATTCCGTTTTTCGCACACTCTTCCAAACTCATTTACCAGACCCTGCAACTCCCATTCATTATCACTCATCAGAACTGTATCATCTGCAAACAGCAGTATAGGTAGCTTCCACTCAATTCCCTCCCTTTTCAGCGATACACCAACATCCACTGCTCTTGATAGTATTTCTTTCATGACTCCATCCATATATACAGTAAACAACCACAGGGACATCACACACCCTTGTTTCAAGCCAACATTCAGGTCAAAGAACTCGCTCTGCTCACTCTCCACACGTACTGCCGCCTTTGCACCCTTATACATGCTCTTCACTGCTTTCAGCAACTTGCCCTCTATTCCGTATATTCTAAGTACTTTCCACAAACCTTCTCTATCCACTCTGTCATAGGCCTTCTCCAAGTCCATAAAGGCAACATACACCTTTTGTTTGTTCTCCAGATACTTCTCCACAACACAATTCAGGGTAAAAATCTGATCTACACATCCTCTTCCCTTCCTAAAACCTCCCTGCTCGTCGCCTATCCATTTCTCCGTTCTCACTCTCACTCTCTCAATCACTACCCTACTGTATACCTTCCCTACTACGCTTAGAAGACATATTCCTCAGTGGTTAACACACACTCCTCTTTCCCCTTTGCCCTTTGAGCCATAAAGTTGAGAATTCAGAGGTGTCGAAATCGGGAACACGAGAGCAAGTGAGTTTGTTGTGCACGTATGCACAACATCCGCATTTGGCTTTGAAACTAGGGTAGAGAATGTAGGAGGATACAGAGAAAGGGCTGCTGGAAATTGTCTTAGATACCTGGGTTTCGGTGAGGAAAAGAAGATCAGGTTTGGAGGGGGGGAGATGGTGTTCGACAGAGTGAAAATTAGAGGAAAGGCCGCGAATATTGCAAAAGTTGATAGTAAGAGTGACAGGCTGTGGTCCAGAACATTTAGAGTGGTCGTCAGGGGAATGTCGGGCATGTGTGGTTTACATGTGGTTGGATTGGTATACAGAAGCTACAGTTATACTCAGGACAACACTGATTGGTGTACATGAACTACAGTTATACTCAGGAGAAGACTGATTGGTGTATGTGAACTACAGTTATACTCAGGACAAGACTGATTGGTGTACAGGAACTACAGTTATGTTCAGGACAAGACTGATTGGTGTACAGGAACTACAGTTATGTTCAGGACATGACTGATTGGTGTACAGGAACTACAGATATACTCAGGACAAGACTGATGGGTGTACACTGTACAGGAACTACAGTTATACTCGGGACAAGACTGATGGATGTACAGGAACTACAGTTTTACTCAGGACAAGACTGATGGGTGTACAGGAACTACAGTTATGTTCAGGACAAGACTGATTGGTGTACAGGAACTACAGCTATACTCAGGACAAGACTGATTGGTGTACAGGAACTACAGTTATGTTCAGGACAAGACTGATTGGTGTACAGGAACTACAGCTATACTCAGGACAAGACTGATTGGTGTACAGGAACTACAGTTATGTTCAGGACGAGACTGATTGGTGTACAGGAACTACAGTTATACTCAGGACAAGACTGATTGGTGTACAGGAACTACAGTTATGTTCAGGACGAGACTGATTGG
The DNA here is from genome assembly GCA_032716605.1 of Paralithodes platypus. Taxonomy (NCBI): domain Eukaryota; kingdom Metazoa; phylum Arthropoda; class Malacostraca; order Decapoda; family Lithodidae; genus Paralithodes; species Paralithodes platypus. Next base: position 40,773,003 of record CM064529.1, read on the forward strand.
TGTACAGGAACTACAATTATACTCAGGACAAGACTGATTGGTGTACAGGAACTACAGTTACACTCAGGACAAGACTGATGGGTGTACAGGAACTACAGTTACACTTAGAACAAGACTGATTGGTGTACAGGAACTACAGTTACACTCAGGACAAGACTGATGGGTGTACAGGAACTACAGTTATACTCAGGAAAAGACTCATTGGAGTACAGGAACTATAGTTATGTTCAGGACAAAACTGTTTGGTGTACAGGAACTACAGTTATACTAATTACAAGACTGATTGGTGTACAGGAACTACAGTTATGTTCAGGACAAGACTGATTGGTGTAAAGGAACTACATTTATACTCAGGACAAGACTGATTGGTGAACAGGAACTACAGTTACACTCAGGACAAGACTGATGGGTGTACAGGAACTACAGTTATACTCAGGACTAGACTGATTGGTGTACAGGAACTACAGTTACTGTATGTTCAGGACGAGACTGATTGGTGTACAGGAACTACAGTTATGTTCAGGACAAGACTGATTGGTGTACAGGAACTACATTTATACTCAGGACAAGACTGATGGGTGTACAGGAACTACAGTTATACTCAGGACAAGACTGATTGGTGAACAGGAACTACAGGTACACTCAGGACAAGACTGATGGGTGTACAGGAACTACAGTTATACTCAGGACTAGACTGATTGGTGTACAGGAACTACAGTTACTGTATGTTCAGGACGAGACTGATTGGTGTACAGGAACTACAGTTATGTTCAGGACAAGACTGATTGGTGTACAGGAACTACAGTTATGCTCAGGACAAGACTGATGGATGTAACACAAATATCAACACAAATATTAGAAAAATATATGATACAAATTATGCCATGATGAGAACATAAAAGTGAACATCATAGTATCTTCATGTGTGATGAATATGAAGACATTACAAAGTAAATTCGTGAAAAGAGACAACAATGAATACAATATATTTTTTGTTATCACAAATGGTAGCTGAAATGGTTAATCCATTTAGTATTTAGGGACGCTTTTTCATATAGCTTGGTTATCATAAGACGATTTTCCCCATCTATTGAAAGCCATCTAGGAATCAATGAGGTAAAACATATCACAATTAACTCTGCCTCCTATAATTCCTCCTTAACTTTCATGAAATTGTCTAATAGTATCATTGATAATTATTAATGAAAACAAAGAGTCCTCGTAAACCGAAAGGGTTAGAACAAAAATATAATATTTAAGTATTCTGAATATTGTCCATAATAAATAATGAGAGGCCACCACCTCTTCTTTTAGTCCTAAAGTTATCCTCATGTGCAGAACCATCAATATTGTAAATGTTGACATTTGATTCATTAAGCCATGTTTCACTAACACCAATAACACTTAAACTTTAACTTGAGGTTGCAGAAATATGACTTTAAATGGGATAGGTTCTTGGGTATACTGCGGATAAACTTTAACTTGATGTTGCATAAATATGACTTTAAATTGGATAGGTTCTTGGGTATACTGTGGATAAACTTTAACTTTATGTTGCATAAATATGACTTTAAATTGGATAGGTTCTTGGGTATACTACGGATATTCAAATGCATAAGAGAAAACGACTGATTGTAATTGTTTTCAGATTTTAACTTTATATTCAAAGTGTCTTCTAAATAATAATTACAGTTTAAGTGTGACCAAGTTGTACCGTCTTGATAATATGAGTCAGTGGTTTAAATAATCAAGAACCAAGGGCGAATATCAGTGGTTCCACACCATTCATTCACCCGAAGCACTAGATTGACCCTCTTCTCTTGCTTCTGTTGAACTTCCAATTTATTGACCAGTTGCAAGATCTTCACTCTCTTCCCTCTCCGCTGCCGGCTCTCCGTTGTTTTTCACCTCTCTTCCATTTCCATTGGTTGTGCTCGTACTTGGTCCGCTTGTTTCTGTTGTTGTTGTTCCCCAGGCTGTCTGGCCGAACAGCCCCAAGGTCTTGAGCATGGCCAAGGCCATAAACGAGTGCCCCCACAAAACCCTCCCTGCTTACCACTAACAAAGTCCGGGTGACCAAAGCCACTCCAAGGCAGGGAGCTGAGGAGGATGCGGAAACGCCAGGGAAACCAAAGCCCCACCCAAGGCCATGTGCCCCTCAGCAATTATGAAGGGAAAGTTGAGGGGCAATGGAAAAATGTGACGCTTTGGCTCCCAATCTGCCAACTTCTAGGTTGGCAGTAGGGAGGTCAATCCACGGAAAAGACTTGAGATCTAGAAGATATATAAGTATAAGGAACATTCAGAGTAAGCTATGGGTATGGCAGAGATCGCTCAGCTCTCACTCTGATAGACCAGCCCATCACCACATGACTAGAACCCAAACCCTCTCAGCATCAGCTAGGAAAGGCCCTAGAAAGCTGCCTTTGGCGGGGGCATAGCTCCCCAATTTCAACTACTTTCGGGGTTGAGCACCCGCCATGGTGTTGGTGTTATCCCCTTGGTTCCATATTCCTGCAGTACTTCCAAAGTATATTACTAATTTCAATATATGCATATATCTGCCTGAATTTGTATTCAATGTACAGTATATCTATCATTACGATTGATTTGCCGTTAAAACTATGATAGGAAGAATGCGGAAACACCTTTGAGTGTGTACACAATACTGTAGGTCCCTCCACACTACCAGCACTGTACAATGAGAGTAATAATGTGAATGACTGTATGAAAGTGAGAGTGAAAGTGTGTCCCTGTATGAGAGTGGGTGTATGACAGTGTGAATGTGAGTGAGAGTGAATGGAAGTGTGTGAAAGTGAGTGTATGAGTAAGTGTGAGTGTATGATTGAGAGTGTAAGAGAGTGAGAGAGAGAAAGATAATAGGTAATATAGCTCATAATGGTAAAGATGCTTGGGGTCCCTCCAAACAACTGTATAATTAAAGGGAGGTTTAGTTTTTCTGGCCCTCCTTCTTCACTTTGTTTAGCACCATTTGTTTTAAGATTATAACAAAATAAGTCTATTAGTTTAGCGCTGTAAGCCTCTTTGTGACATGTAGGTCTCTATTATTTTATGGCGAGCGACAGAGAACCTGTAGTTTAGACAAAAATAGATTTTGGTCAGGAATTTTTCCTACTGAATAATGTACACATTTATCTCGAAGGGTGTTGTTGGGATTATTTTTGTAGTCGTGATGGAAGTGTTGGGAGGAAACCAAGGAAAATACCAAAATACAAACAAAAGTTAACAAATAAATCCAAGTCTCCCCTTCAACATAACCTTAGGCTATACATGGGACACTATCTATAGGGAAACACCAGATTCACCTGCCACCATAGAAAACACAAACCTTTCCCTGATATCATATTAACCCTTTCAAGATACAAAGATTCATCTGTTTTCTGGCTATTATCAGACGATTATATTCTGATTAGGAAGAATATATAGAAGTCAGAGGGTGAATTGAGAGAGGCATTACCCTTATAATTCCCACACATCCTTCCTAAGCTGTATGAAATAGTCTAATGATAACCAAAATAAACTTTGGAAATGCGTGATAATCTTCAAAGGGTTAAGCTGTTCAATATACTATGACACATTCTTTCATTATTTTCTACAACATACTACGCTGTACAAATAAACACTTAACCCTTTCAGTACCGGTCACATTGTTTTAATTATATTATGGCTACTATTAAGCTAAGGAAGGAACTCGAGGAATTAAAAGGCTGCAAGCTATCTCAATTAACCCGGTAACTACCACATATCCATCCTAAGCTGCACATAATCGTTTTAATACAGGCAGAATATAATACTATACACGTCACTGGTACTGATAGGCTTAATTCTAACATAAAACGGTACACATAAAGAGTTTGTTAACCCCTTCAACACGATGATGTCCTTAACCCTTCCTGCCCGGGCAGCATTTCAAAAGGACGCACTCGCGAAGGCCCGGAGCCCAGGGGTCCTTTTAAAATCCGTATGCTTGAAAGCTTCCTTAACCTGACAAGCGCGATATGACAGTAGGTGCTAGGGTAGTTATTTGTGCATTTCTAGCCCTGGATTCTGACAGAATTAGTTATATTTACAATATAAACCATTATTTGTTTTCGGTATGCTTTTATTTTACATATATGATGTATATATGAACCTTCAAGAGTGCTAAAATAAGTGGGAAAAGCATTTGGGTGGTGAAAAACGAAGATATTGGCCACCCGGTCATAATCTCAGGCGAGAGAGAGAGACAGGCAGCCCTCCCCTCTCGCTGTCTGGGAGTCAACTGAGAAGAGCGGGGCGGTGTGTGCCGGTGTCTGGGTGTTGCATAACGATCTTTTATGCAACCCACTTGTGCTACATTATCGCGGGAGAGAAAAATAACCGATAAATGATGATAATAAGAGGAAAAATAGGTGATAATTGAGGTGGGGAGGGAGGGGGGAATAAGGTGGGGAAGGAGGGGAGGGGGGTGGGTGAGATTTACATGGATGAGTACTGGAGGGGAATTATCTCACCTAGAGACAAATTCCTTTGTTTTGATAGGCCCTTTTTTTTTATGGAAGGCTTTTTTTATGGTCCTGCTTCCGTGAGGCCTATCGCGTTCCCTATAGGAAGCCTTCCGTGAGGCCTATCGCGCTTGCCGGGTTAAGCGTGCTTTGAAAGCCGGGCGGCGAAATGTTTGTAAACAAAGCCGATCGGAGCGCCGCCAAGCCTCAGCAAGAAGAAGAAGAAGTTCGACCTTGTCCGCCATTGCCAGATAGAGCGAAAATTATGTTCCAAAGTGTCTGATATGGCTAAATCCGCTGCAAAACTCTCTCTACGGAAATCGTCATCACCCCTGAACCAGTTGATCTAGAGAGTTCTATTTAATGCCAGTCTACAGATACAAGTAATGGCTACATTTTGAGATGTGTGTGAATTCTCTAGAAAAAAAAAAAAAAAAAATAGGCCTATGTTTACATACAACGTTTTTTGGCCAAATTGCCCGGATAGGACTATCGGCATCTACAAATGCTACCAGGGCAAGGAGGGTTAAACTTTTTATTCTGGTTAAAGTAAGTTGATTTTATGCAGTGTTAGAAGGATCTATATTATTCAGAGGTTTTATTGAGATCGCATTTACTCTATTTGAGTTTAACTCTTCTTTGGCGGCGCGCAACTTATGTCGTGTGAAATAAATATGGACTAAGTGGCGGTTCACAACTTATGTCGTGTGCCATTTTCACCACGTAATGTTGCTGAGAGAGAGACATGAGTGGTGGGAGGAGCATAGCAAGCGTATGACTGCTCCAGACCACCGCGGCGGACCTACTGACATGAATCCCATCCTCCTCCACCCTCTCGCACTTGCTACACAGGGAATTATGTAGGGAAAGTACCTAATTACATGGTTTTTGCACTCGTGTTGCGCGATCGTTGCAAGAGAACCAGTGGTCGTACAAGGATGGTTGGGGTGTCATTGGAAAGCTCTGTTTATGCCCTTTCAGGGATAGATACTTGTTTTACGCTCTGGGTCTTATTTAGGCATGAAAATGATCACGTAAACAACCCTATTTAGGGTTAAAAAAAAAACGCTGGGCGGTACATATAAATTACCGCCTAGGCCGCTCGTAAGGTGTAAATAGGTACATAAAGCATAAATAAAGCTAAATAAAATTTTATAAAATCAACCAGGCTAAAAATAATGATGACGTCAACGTGCTGAAGGGGTTAATAATTTATGTGTTGTTATATGAATGGATAAACCAAAGAACACTGTTTATGTGGACCATTTATGATACAATTATGTGTATACACACTTTCTGTGGATTTGATCAAGTTTAGGATGGATCTGTGGGCTTCAAAAATGTAGATATTTGGTCACATTAAGCTGAGAATCATTGGTTGATATGTTAGTGGTTACGATATATTGGTTGAAATAGTCTACAGTAATGATTGAAATTATCTACTCGCTAACATCTACTGGTTGAAATGGTCTAATGATTGAAATGGTCTATTGGTTGAAATGGCCTAGTGGTTGAAATGGTCTACTGGCCGAAATGGTCTATTGGTTGAAATTGCCTGGTGGTTGAAATGGTCTACTGGTTGAAATGGTCTATTGGTTGAAATTGCGTAGTGGTTGAATTGGTCTACTGGTTGAAATGTTCTAGTGATCTACGGACATGTCACCTGATAAAGCCTAACCTAAACAAACTCATTGTAATTCTAAACACGGAGCCTCGATAATGATATTCAGATTATATACTGTATACTAATGTACAATGTAGATGTAATCAAGCCTATTGTTTACAAAACCACATATGTAATTACAGTGATGTTATAAGTAAATATATTCGAGCTAATATTTCTACCACTTCGGAAGGGCCACCCAGGGAATAGGTGTGGCAATTGACAGCCCATTTGCTCTAGCCCTTTTTGAGTTACAAGGCTTAGAGTTTCCGATTTCTGGACTACCTAGTTGGAACAGGGTATATCGTATAATACCCCTTCAACTGGAGCGAGGCAGCTTCAGAGATAGGGCTGCTTTGAGCCGTGAGTGAGCAACTAAGCCCCATGCATCCTGCGAAGGCCAGATGGCAGGGGCTGGTTGCTGCAAAAAGTTTTTCACATGTCTCACCCCCTAGACTGTAACGAGACCTCACGGGCTTCACTGTCCAATAACGGTTACATTTACAGGCTTTCAGCCTATGCCCGAGAGGGAGTAAATGGACTATAGAAAAACAAAACAAAAAACACTAAATGACAGGCCTGGTGTGTGTGTGTGTGTGTGTGTGTGTGTGGGAAGGGGTGGGGGGGGGATACTCTCTCACACACACAACCCCCCCACCCCCACTCCCTTTCTCTCTCACTCACTCTCTCTCTTATTATAGGCCTACTTATTTGAAAACTGGAGAATTTGACCCGAAAACAATTCGACCCGAAACAAGTTTGGAGAATAACCTAATCTAACCTAACCTAACCTGTCTTAACCTAACCTTACTTATCCTTCCCTAACCCCTGTCCAACAGGGATGTTTGTAACTTCTACTACCTGGCAGGCGGGCATATTTACCCTAAACCAGCTTCATTCCATGCTCTTTTTCATGCATAAACAAGAGCCAGAGCGTAATACAATTATGAATCCGTGAATGGGCGATAATAGAGCTTTCCAATGACACCTGAATCATCCTTGTACGACCACGGATTATCCTATAGCGATCGCGCAACACGAGGGGAAAAACCCTAAAATATGGTAATTTCCCGAGTTTTTTCCTGGTCTCGCGAGGCCATGGGTGTGGAATGGTGCGGAGGTACTGTGAGTCACGGCGGTGGGTCCGTGCCAAGCGGTCAGAGCCCGCCTATCGTCCTCCCAACGCGTGGACTCTCTCTCAGAGCCGATAATGTGCTCAAAATCCCGCTCGATTAATGTCGGGCCCCGCAGGGGTGGCCATGATTCTCTCACTCGACATATGTCGGGCCCAGCAGCTTGAGCTAAAATACCAATCTACCTTAACATAACCAACCAAGCATAACTTAACCTAACCTAACAGCATTACTGGTGTAATGGTTTGAGTGTTTAACATCTGTACTGTATATGGTAAAACAGATTCGAATCCCTTTCATTAATTTCATTGGGAGAGGTTTGGTGTTGGGAGTGAAGTTAATAAATTAGATCAACCTAATCTAATTTAACCAAAACTAATCAAACTTAACCTAACCTAATTTAACCTAACCTAACCTACCAAACCTAATCTAACTTAACCTAACCAAACCTAAACTAACCTAGCCTAACCTAGCCTAACTTAACCTAACATATCTTAATCTAAGGTTAGGTAGGAGGGGATGGGGTATAAACGGATCGAACTCGCGGCGAGTCGAATTCGCGGGGCAAATCCACTAAAATGGGTCGAATTCGTTGTCCAAAAGCTGGTCGAATTCTCCAGTACCTACTTGTTTTGAGGGATAACTAAATATAATATTATATATTATACACACTTTAAAAGGATGTGGTCTATCTATCTCTCTCTCTCTCTCTGCACTCCAAAGAGAGGTCTTACTTAGCCCAAAACGTTAGCGAAAATCAAGAATCAATTTCCAGTGAATAGTCGACCAAATAAGTTATGTATTGGCAACATGTATAACTTTATCAATAATTGGTATCCTTGGAGTCCTTGAAGTGCCACATGTATTTGTTGATTTCATTAAAATTAATTGAGTTTAGAAGTAGAGTTGGTTGGTGAAAAATATATGAATTAATTCTGGTTCAGGAGCAATTTATAGCGAGGCCTTCACGAGGGTTATGTGCCCAATTAATTACTCCTTACATTCGTCTATACATTGGGCTACCATAGCGCAGTTGGAATTTACATGCTCAGATTAATATGCAGGATTCGAAACTGCATAATAAATCGTAGGCTTGTACATAATTATTTAACTGTCTTGATAGCGTAATGCATAAATGCGCGGAATTTCGATGTGAGTATCCTAGGTCCAAGTCCTTGGAGTGCCACATGTATTTGCTGATTTCATTAATTGAGTTTAGAAGTAGAGTTTGTTGGTGAACAAATATGAAAAAATATGAATCCGCAATATCTAAATACGATTTATTTATTTCGAGTGAGGTGTGCAAATTGTGTTCTATATTTACCCACCCTATTCAGCATCTCACAGATATTAATGAAGTATAAAGAGAGCCAAACATAATGGCAGCTGAGCCATGACTTAATAACACTACCGTACCTCTCTCACACAATATATCCACATGTTCCAGTTGTTTGGAGCCCCTAAACCACATCAACAAGAGACTTGTAACATAACGTCTCACTCGCCCCATTATATAAATTACACCCATAAAGCAGTGAATGTGGTTGATACTCTATACCCTGTTCCAAATAAGTAGGCTAAGACTCTTGAACATCGCCATCGACAACTCCCAAACTCCTACAGTAATCGAGCTTATATTATTATCATTTGAGAAGGGTCAGCCAGGGAACAGGTGTAGACATTTACGGCCCGTTACTCTATTCATTTGACCCGTGTCTCTGGCTATCTTATCATTACCCTAGCTCACTGGCCAATACGAGAGGCAGAGCAGATAATTTATTCATTACCTTTATTATTCCTTATTTATTAATCACACTAGATACGCTTAAGAAATGCTAATGATTATTAAATAAATTACAGTGCTATCTGAATATAAGGAGGTATTAAATATAACATGAAACACAATACTAACGTATATGTCATAAAGTAAATACAAGCAAGATAAAGAAATTATTAACACAAGAAGTAAGCAAGAGTGAAGACCGACTGACTGGGTTCATGCGGCTTAGCCAATCACAGGCCGTGCTTTACTTCTTACACATATAAAATAGGTAGTGACGGCATTTCTTACTTTGCTTGTGTTACAGTATTATATCTACGATTTTATGTGTTCCATGTGGTTGTTGTTATTGTTGTTGCTTGCCAGGCTGTCTGACCGAAGAGCCCCAACGTCTCAAGCAGGCCAAGGTCATAGTCAAGCGCCCGCACAGAACCCTCCCAGCTTTACCACTAAGAAAGCACAGGTGACCGAAGCCGCTCCCAGGCGTGGGGCTGAGGAGGATACGGAAACGCCCGGGACATCAGAGCCCCACCCAGAGCCCTGTGCCTCTTAACAATTATGAAGGGGAAGTTGAATGGCAAAGGAAAAATGTGATACTTTGCCTCCCAGTCTGTCAACCTCTAGGCTGGCAGTAGAGAAGTCAATCCACGGAAGAGACGCCACTACTTGAGATCTAGAAAATATATAAGCGAAAAGAAACACTCAGAGTAAGCTATGGGTATGGCAGAGAATGCTCAACTCTCACTCTGATAGACCAGCCCATCTACCACATGACTAGAACCAGATACTCTCAGCATCAAGTAGAAAAGGCCCTAGAAAACCGCCTTTGGCAGGAGGATAGCTCTCCTATTTCAACCCTTTTCGTGGTTGGGCACCCGCCGTGTGTTCCATGTGTAATTTTATATAAAATACCACACATTTTCCATTTGGTATTTTATAGCTTTAAAGGTTTGGATATCACAGTATATTATCACATTATTGTAGGACTTTATTAAACTTGTCTTTGATATTCCATATATATTTATTAAACTAGATAAGTTTTAGTAATGCTAATGATAATGTGATAAGTGATATCCTAACCTTAAGATCTATATAATACCACATGGAACACATAACACCGTAGATATAATACTTTAAACACAAGCAGAGTAAACATTTGCCGTCACTGCCTATTTTATATATGTAAGAAGTAAAGCACTGCCTTGGCCACTCCTTCGGGGATCACGGCGTCAGGCAATAGATAGATAGAAAGCACGGCCTGTGATTGGCTAAGCCGCGTGACCCCAGTCAGTCGGTCTTCACGTTTGCTTACTTCTTGTGTTTATCATTTCTGTATATTGCTTGGATTTACTTTACGACATATACGTTAGTATTGTGTTTCATGTTATATTTAATAGCTCTTTAGATTCGGATAGCACTGTAATTTTTTATATAATTATTAACATTTCTTAAACATATCTAGTTCAACGAATAAATAAGGAATAATAAAGATAATGAACAAATTATCTGCTCTGCTCTCATATAGGCCAGTGAGCTAGGGTACTGATAAGATAGCTAATCATGAGCGTCGATTCAAACACCAGTTAGGAGCCAAACGCACGGGTCAAGTGAATAGAGAATATCCCTTTTCGAAGTACACATATTATTACGATTTCTGACCTACCTACTTGGAACAGGGTATAATTGACCACTTGCGAGTTTCACGCTATATTCTTTGGAGCCGTAAACATCGCTATAAAACAGAAATGCAATAATAATGTAGGCCGTGATGGATAGAAAGTATGTCGAATTTCGCTTCATTTATTTACATATGCAATACAATCACATTTTAGCTCGTCATTATGCTAAATATCGATATGAAAAACTATTCTTTGGTTTATCTATTCAAATTAGAACCAATAAATGATTAGAGCATTATGTGTACCATTTGGTTAAACGCAACATTTTACAAAGTACTTTAAAAATGGTTTCTATGCAGCCCCAAATGTCAACGAATAAAGAAATCAACAATTATTTTGAGTTTGGTCTCCATTTAATTTGTCCACTTGTTCCCGTTGTATTGTTGCCCATTATAATTATCATTTCAACAACAGCCGTGGTAACCCAACGTCTGACTCTCTCTATTTCAGAGATTCACCCGTTAGGCGCGAGCTTTTGGTAGTGCACACCCTACCGCCAAGCGACGATATTAGGCTTCATTCCAGCCTAAAATTGTCATTTTAAGATAAATTTCGTTATTACTTATTCATGTGCACCTATTTTACATTTAATATGAAGATATTAACATGTAACAATAATAAAACAAGTGGGAATAGTATTATTGGGGGTGAAAAAGCCGACCCTCCACTCATGAAGTGTGAGGCGAACGAGACGTACAGCCTCCTCTCTCAAGGCCTGAAGCGAGACTGAGGTCTCTCTCTCTCCCCACGCACTCGATAGGCGCAGGAGAACACCTTGGAACAGGGTTGGAAATATTGGCACGGTAAATAAACCGATATACAAGGAAGTATAAGGAAAAATAGGTGATAATTGAAGGGAGGGGGGAAGGAGGGGGTTTTGACACATGTGGAGGAGTGATAGTAGGTATGATGGGCAATTATTTCACTTATTCACAATACCTTTGTTTTAAGTGCTACTGGGGCCTTTTAAAAGTTTTTTTCTTAGGCCTTGGATCTTAAGAGTTTCGTCGCCTTTCATAACCAAAATCTCTTAAGAGTCTTTTCATCGTTCTCGGGTTAAGTACAATAATTATTATGTTCCTTCCAATAACCAACTCTACTCCTAAAATCGATTAATGAAATTTACAAACACATGTGGCAGTCCGTGGATTCGAACCCAGGATGATCACACCGAAAATCAAAACCTTATGCATTGCACCACGAAGACAGTTAAAGGATGGTTGACACGATTTATTATGCAATTTCGAATCCTGCATATCAATCTAAGCATGTACACACATCCCAACTGCAACTCACGTAGGCTATGCATATGTGAATGGAAAGAGCAATTAATGGGGCCTTAACCACTAGGAAAGTCCTCTCAATAAATTACTCCTGAACCAATATCAATTATTATGTTCCTTCCAACAACCAACTCTACTCCTAAAATCGATTAATGAAATTTACAAACACATGTGGCAGTCCGTGGATTCGAACCCAGGACGCTCACACCAAAAATCAACACCTAATGCATCGCACTACGAAGACAGTTAAAGGATGGTGGACACTGCCTACGATTTATTATGCAACTTTGAATCCTGCATATCAATCTAAGCATGTACACACAGCCCAACTGCAACTCACGTAGGCTATGCATATGTGAATGGAAAGTACATACAAAGTACAGCCATTAACACCTTACGAGCGGCTTAGGCGGTAACTTCTACTACCTGCCAAGCGGGGTGTTTTACCCTAAACGAGCTTATTTCCGTGCTCTTTTTCATGCATAAACAAGAGCCAGAGCGTAATACAATTATGTATCCCTGAAAGGGCGATAATTGAGCTTTCCAATGACACCAGAACCATCATTCTATGACCACACGTTCTCTTGCAACGATCGTGCAAGACGAGTGCAAAATCCCTAAATTAAGGTAATTTCCTCACATAATTCCCTGCTAGCGAGGCAGTGAGTGTGGGTGTGTGTGGAGTAAACGTCAGTAGTCACGCGGGACCCGTGCCGAGCTGTCATGAGCCGACCTATGCTCCTCCTACCGCTCGGCTCTCTCTCAGAGCACATTACGTGCTCAAAATTGCATGCTACTATAGCCGGGCCCAGCTCTTTAGGTTGGGGTTCTCTTGTCCGACTATAGCTGGGTGCCGCCAAAGAGGGGTTAAGCAGACAACTTTGGAAGATTCAAAGTTTATCAGAATATATACCGGTAAAGAAATATTGAGAGCAATTTACTCATGCAATATATGAATAGGAAGCCAAATCACTCAATATAGCCAATTATATTATTTAATTGAAATACCTTTGACATACCCATAATATTTAACAATGCACCCAGTAAAAAAAAATAAGGCTAAATTGAAACAAAAACGATACACACAAAAATTGTGTCATGATTTGCGTATGGTATTTTGAATATGCAGAAGTGTGGGAAGCCATGAAAAGAGTGAAGTTGGGGAAAGCACCAGGAACAGATGGAGTGTGTGGGGAAATGTTGAGGTATGGTAGTGAGATACTGATCGAATGGGTATGGAAAATGTGCAAACTAGCATGGGAGAAGGGGAGTGCACCCGATGACTGGAAGACTGGCATAATAGTCCCCCTATATAAGGGCAAAGGGGAAAGAGGAGTGTGTGGTAACCACCGAGGAATATGTCTTCTAAGCGTAGTAGGGAAGGTATACAGTAGGGTAGTGATTGAGAGAGTGAGAGAGAGAATGGAGATATGGATAGGCGACGAGCAGGGAGGTTTTAGGAAGGGAAGAGGATGTGTAGCTCAGATTTTTACCCTGAATTGTGTTGTGGAGAAATATCTGGAGAAGAAACAAAAGGTGTATGTTGCCTTTATGGACTTGGAGAAGGCCTATGACAGTGGATAGAGAAGGTTTGTGGAAAGTACTTAGAATATACGGAGTAGATGGCAAGTTGCTGAAAGCAGTGAAGAGCATGTATGTGGGTGCAAAGGCAGCAGTACGTGTGGAGAGTGAACAGAGTGAGTTCTTTGACCTGAATGTTGGTCTGAAACAGGGGTATGTGATGTCCCCGTGGTTGTTTACTGTATATATGGATGGAGTCATGAAAGAAATACTATCAAGAGCAGTGGATGTTGGTGTATCGCTGAAAAGGGAGGGAATTGAGTGGAAGCTACCTATACTGCTGTTTGCGGATGATACAGTTCTGACGAGTGATAACGAATGGGAATTGCAGGGTCTGGTAAATGAGTTTGGAACAGTGTGCGAAAAACGGAATTTGAAGGTAAATGCGGGGAAGAGCAAGGTTATGGTCTTCGAAAGGGGTGAAGTCACAGAGTGTGAGGTGAAGCTGAACGGACAGGCTATGAAGATCGTCAACTCTTTTAAGTATCTGGTCAGTGTGTTGAGTAAAGATGGGACTATGGATGAGGAAGTGCGGGAGAGGGTACAACAGGGGAAGAGTGTTGTAGGAATGCTGAAAGCAGTAACAAGAAATAGGGTGGTCAGTATGGAAGTGAAGAAGTCCTTGCATGACAGTGTGGTAATCCCGACACTGACTTACGGAAGCGAAGCATGGACGTTGGTTGAGAGACTCAGACCAAGAGTGAGAGCAGTTGAAATGAATTACCTAAGAAGTGCATGCGGAGTTACATGGAGGGATAGACAGACTAATGAGGAAGTAAGAAGGAGGTGTGGTGTGGAGGTAGATGTGCTGGAAAGTATGAAAAGGAACAACTTGAGATGGTTCGGCCATATGGAACGTATGGAAAGCGAGAGAATGACTAAGAGGGTGTACGAGAGCGAGGTGGAGGGACAGAGAGGGAGAGGTAGACCGAAAGAGAGGTGGAAGGATGGAGTGAGGAAGTATATGAACGAAGGCGGTGCTGGTTGGGGGGAGGGGCTTCGACTGACCGGGGACAGAGGTGCATGGGGGCGGTTCGTTCGTGGCCACCCCTTCGGGGATCACGGCGTCAGGCAATAGATAGATAGATTGATTAAGTGTATTCTTAAGGTTATAATTAAATCCTTCAGGAGTAGATGACGTGTATCTTCATTATAATCTACCAATTATTAGACGATTGTACGCAGTCTGTGAATGATCTCTGAGAATTAAGGGGTGAACACTATTTCAATTAGGCTAACTCTCTAAACTCTTCAATTAACTCCTCCAAAAGTCCTTCCTAAACTTCACAAAATCGTTTAATAAAGGAGCGAAGCTAGAGGGAAATAGGGGAGGAGGGAGGGGGGGGGGGAGAGTAATATAACTTCACCAAACCTCCTAGGGTCGGGTCATATAACTGTCCACTCCTGAGGTTATGAAGCACCTCAATATATTCACCCTCAGATTACAAAAATCAAAATCCATTAGGTTTAATGGAGTTGGCATTAGATGTGATTCTCTCTCTCTCTCTCTCTCTCTCTCTCTCTCTCTCTCTCTCTCTCTTTCTCTCTCTCTCTCTCTCCCACACACACCGACACACACACACACAACTGTCATATAAGTAGAATGACTCAAGGGCCTATTCAAAATGACCGTCACCCCACACACACCTCCCTGTCATATGACTGTCATGTTTCTCAGGTATCTCAGCTGTTATACCTTTCTACAATTACAGTCAGTTAAAATAACGGTCCACCAATATGTCAATAATTGGCCCTTGTGACCGTGTCCAATGTCTCGTCTTGCAGTAATGATTTAGTATTAACACAGTTTTTAATAATCATGGTCACACATGTCAATCAGCTGGTACTATTTCTATATAAGTGGACCGTAGTTATATCAGTCACTGACACTGTAAATTGTGTTTCGAACTATGTACTTAATTATGAAAACTTGGTAATTATGTGATGCAGAGACAGAATAACATACTACTCTTCTAATGAGTATCGAACAATCAGATGTTAAGGTAGTGAATTAACAGTCAGCTAAAAACAGACTATAGTAAATATCATAGGCTTGTGATAAAAGAGATGGGTGTATAGTTCTACATAGAAGTAGTTAAGAATAGAAATAACATATATCAGTTAATAGCAAAACACAAATATTAAACCAGAAAACATTAGGTTAGTTACAGAAGGGTGGGGGGAGCAAGGAAAAATAAGTGTCAAAGTTAATGAATGGAAAAGGAAAATTGAATAATGGAAAGTGAAAACAACATAAGAAACAATCCATGTATTAGAGGTAGGCCAGAAATGTTGATCCCTACCCTCCGTAACTCATAAAGGGCTAGAACAAATGGGCTGTGAGTTTCCACACCTATTCCCTAGCTGATTCTTCCTACATTATAGAAATATTAGGTAAATTACTCTAGTCGTTTGTGAGTTATGGAGGTTAGTGGTCAAGAGTGTTGGCCTACTTATAATGAATGAACTTATAGTCTAGAATGACACATTTATTGATGTTATGCTGTATAACAGTAGACGATGTTATTTAGGTCATGAACAATCTCTGTAAGTCAATCGGTCCATTGAGGACGTTTCTACTAATTTGATTATTAGAGATAGTTCCAACTGAATAATACCATTTAAGGTTGGGGTGTGTTCGGACCCCCTGCCTCCTCATGGGAAAGGAAGAGTGGGAAAGAAAGGATAAATAAGTCTGTCGAAGTAAATGAATGGGATGGGAACACTGAAGCACGTCTACACCTCAACAACGGAAAACAATAGATCCTTTCAAAACAGTGAAACATCGGCCAATGTTAGTCAGAATAAAACAAATTATATACACGATCTGTTAACCCATTCAGTACCGGTGACTTTCTTATAATTATAGTTTGGCAACTATTAGACGATTGTATTCATCATAGGAAGGGACGTCTACCCATTAATCGGCTACAAATGATCTCAAATAATCCTTTTAGCTACCATTTATCCTTCCTAAGCTTAATAAAACCGTCTAAATAGATCCAGTTACTACTAAGCTTTCTGATTATCGCACTAGATTTTGTGTTGGACTGATTCTGTCAATATATAATGTAAGCAGGTGCGGTAAGTCCTAGTGATGGATCGGCCTCTCTCTCTCTATTATATATATTTATATATATATATATATATATATATATATATACAATTGCGCACTATATATCAATCTATATATTTTAAAACCCACACACACACACACACACACACACGGAGGAGACCTTATACAAAGGCTAATACATTTAGTCTTTAATTTGTTTGACTCCACTGAGCGTCTACATTAGACGGTATTTTGATATACTGTACAGTATGTCGATATACTTATACGGACACCAAAGTACGAATATACTGTACAGTCTGTCGATATACTTATAGGGACACCAAAGTACGAATATACTGTACAGTCTGTCGATATACTTATACGGACACCAAAGTACGAATATACTGTACAGTCTGTCGATATACTTATACGGACACCAAAGTACGAATATACTCTACAGTCTGTCGATATACTTATACGGACACCAAAGTACGAATATACTGTAGTCTGTCGATATACTTATACGGACACCAAAGTACGAATATACTGTACAGTCCTGTCGATATACTTATACGGACACCAAAGTACGAATATACTGTACAGTCCGTCGATATACTTATACGGACACCAAAGTACGAATATACTGTAGTCTGTCGATATACTTATACGGACACCAAAGTACGAATATACTGTACAGTCTGTCGATATACTTATACGGACACCAAAGTACGAATATACTGTACAGTCTGTCGATATTACTTATAGGGACACCAAAGTACGAATATACTGTACAGTCTGTCGATATACTTATACGGACACCAAAGTACGAATATACTGTACAGTCTGTCGATATACTTATAGGGACACCAAAGTACGAATATACTGTACAGTCTGTCGATATACTTATACGGACCACCAAAGTACGAATATTCTGTACAGTCTGTCGATATACTTATACGGACACCAAAGTACGAATATACTGTACAGTCTGTCGATATACTTATACGGACACCAAAGTACGAATATACTGTACAGTCTGTCGATATACTTATAGGGACACCAAAGTAACGAATATACTGTACAGTCTGTCGATATACTTATACAGACACCAAAGTACGAATATACTGTACAGTCTGTCGATATACTTATAGGGACACAAAAGTACGAATATACTGTACAGTATGTCGATATACTTATACGGACAACCAAAGAACGAATATACTGTACAGTCTGTCGATATACTTATACGGACACCAAAGTACGAATATAGTGTACAGTCTGTCGATATACTTATAGGGACACCAAAGTACGAATATACTGTACAGTCTGTCGATATACTTATACGGACACCAAAGTACGAATATACTCTACAGTCTGTCGATATACTTATACGGACACCAAAGTACGAATATACTGTACAGTCTGTCGATATACTTATACGGACACCAAAGTACGAATATACTGTACAGTCTGTCGATATACTTATACGGACACCAAAGTACGAATATAGTGTACAGTCTGTCGATATACTTATAGGGACACCAAAGTACGAATATACTGTACAGTCTGTCGATATACTTATACGGACACCAAAGTACGAATATACTGTACAGTCTGTCGATATACTTATACGGACACCAAAGTACAAATATACTGTACAGCCTGTCGATATACTTATACGGACACCAAAGTACGAATATACTGTACAGTCTGTCGATATACTTATACGGACACCAAAGTACGAATATAGTGTACAGTCTGTCGATATACTTATACGGACACCAAAGTACGAATATAGTGTACAGTCTGTCGATATACTTATAGGGACACCAAAGTACGAATATACTGTACAGTCTGTCGATATACTTATACGGACACCAAAGTACGAATATACTGTACAGTCTGTCGATATACTTATACGGACACCAAAGTACGAATATACTGTACAGTCTGTCGATATACTTATACGGACACCAAAGTACAAATATACTGTACAGTCTGTCGATATACTTATACGGACACCAAAGTACGAATATACTGTACAGTCTGTCGATATACTTATAGGGACACCAAAGTACGAATATACTGTACAGTCTGTCGATATACTTATAGGGACACCAAAGTACGAATATACTGTACAGTCTGTCGATATACTTATACGGACACCAAAGTACGAATATACTGTACAGTCTGTCGATATACTTATAGTGACACCAAAGTACGAATATACTGTACAGTCTGTCGATATACTTATACGGACACCAAAGTACGAATAGATAATTGAGTGTAAGAGTAAGACAATGAATGGATTGACAAATACATTTATGTATGGATGTATGAACAAATATAAGAATGAATAGGTGATAGAATTATATATAAATAAATATCTAACTGTCGGCTTAGTGGAATGCATATAATAATGAATGTATAAATATTGTACCTAATGAACGTTGTGCCTAATAATCTTCCATATGTCAACAATATGAGAAGATTGTTTTGCTCAACATGCAACCTTAATTACATAACCACTGATGAGCCTATTAAGGGGAAATGAGACGCTTGCCGATACAATCTAAACTATTTGGAGTTAAGACTTGAAACTTTGCAGATGAATCGGCACCTATGTTGCCTACATTGTGTGTCAACAAGAACGATATACATATACGCATATGTACATATATACGCATAAGTTTACGTAATATGCTTATTAACGATTCTATAAATCGTCATAACGGCATTAATACTTAGTCATTATTTGTTGCTATATTTCAAATAGTCCTTCTCAGGCATAGGCTGAGAGCCTGTACATTCAACTGCTAATCATTGGGGGGGGAAACGGTGGAAGACGTGAAGGTCTCCTTCCAGTCTAGGGGGTGAGACCATTTGAAGCCCTTTCACTCTGAAAACCAGACCCTACCATCTTGCCTTGAGCAGGAATGCATGGGGGCTTAGTTTCCCACTCATTCCTCGATCGAGCAGCCAGCATCTCTGGAAGCTGCCTCGCTCCAGTGCTTCACTGTCTCACCTCATAGGACTCGGACCTT
>CM064529.1:40792825-40795325 GCA_032716605.1 Paralithodes platypus
GGTATGTGATGTCCCCGTGGTGTTTACTGTATATATGGATGGAGTCATGAAAGAAATACTATCAAGAGCAGTGGATGTTGGTGTATCGCTGAAAAGGGAGGGAGTTGAGTGGAAGCTACCTATACTGCTGTTTGCGGATGCTACAGTTCTGACAAAGTGATAACGAATGGGAGTTGCAGGGTCTGGTAATTGAGTTGGGAACAGTGTGGAAAAAAGGGATTTTGAAGGAAAAGGGGGGGAAGAGCAAGTTTATGGCCTCCGAAGGGGGTGAAGTCCCGGGGTGTGAGGTGTAGCTGAACGGTCAGGCTATGAAGATCGTCAACTCTTTTAAGTATCTGGTCAATCAGTTGAGAAAAGATGGGACTAAGGATGAGGAAGTGCGGGAGAGGGTACAACAGGGGAAGAGGGTTATAGGAATGCTGAAAGCAGTAACAAGAAATAGGGTGGTCAGTATTGAAGTGAAGAAGTCCTTGCATGACAGTGTGGTAATCCGACACTGACTTACGGAAGCGAAGCATGGACGTTGGTTGAGAGACTCAGACCAAGAGTGAGAGCAGTTGCAATGAATTACCTAAGAAGTGCATGCGGAGTTACATGGAGGGATACACAGAATAATGAGGAAGTAAGAAGGAAGTGTGGTGTGGAGGTAGATGTGCTGGAAAGTATGAAAGGAACAACTTGAGATGGTTCGGCCATATGGAACGTATGGAAAGCGAGAGAATGACTAAGAGGGTGTACGAGAGCGAGGTGGAGGGACAGAGAGGGAGAGGTAGACCGAAAGAGAGGTGGAAGGATGGAGTGAGGAAGTATATGAACGAAGGCGGTGCTGGTTGGGGGGAGGGGCTTCGACTGACCGGGGACAGAGGTGCATTGGGGCGGTTCGTTCGTGGCCTCCCCTTCGGGGATCACGGCGTCAGGCAATAGATAGATAGATAGGTTAGGTGTATTCTTATGGTTATAATTAAATCCTTCAGGAGTAGATGACGTGTATCTTCATTATAATCTACCAATTATTAGACGATTGGACGCAGTCTGTGAATGATCTCTGAGAATTAAGGGGTGAACACTATTTCAATTAGGCTAACTCTCTAAACTCTTCAATTAACTCCTCCAAAAGTCCTTCCTAAACTTCACAAAATCGTTTAATAAAGGAGCGAAGCTAGAGGGAAATGGGGGAGGAGGGAGGGGTGGGGGGGTGGGAGAGTAATATAACTTCACCAAACCTCCTAGGGTCGGGTCATATAACTGTCCACTCCTGAGGTTATGAAGCACCTCAATATATTCACCCTCAGATTACAAAAATCAAAATCCATTAGGTTTAATGGAGTTGGCATTAGATGTGATTCTCTCTCTCTCTCTCTCTCTCTCTCTCTCTCTCTCTCTCTCTCTCTCTTTCTCTCTCTCTCTCTCTCTCCCACACACACCGACACACACACACACAACTGTCATATAAGTAGAATGACTTAAGGGCCTATTCAAAATGACCGTCACCCCACACACACCTCCCTGTCATATGACTGTCATGTTTCTCAGGTATCTCAGCTGTTATACCTTTCTACAATTACAGTCAGTTAAAATAACGGTCCACCAATATGTCAATAATTGGCCCTTGTGACCGTGTCCAATGTCTCGTCTTGCAGTAATGATTTAGTATTAACACAGTTTTTAATAATCATGGTCACACATGTCAATTAGTTGGTACTATTTCTATATAAGTGGACCGTAGTTATATCAGTCACTGACACTGTAAATTGTGTTTCGAACTATGTACTTAATTATGAAAACTTGGTAATTATGTGATGCAGAGACAGAATAACATACTACTCTTCTAATAAGTATCGAACAATCAGATGTTAAGGTAGTGAATTAACAGTCAGCTAAAAACAGACTATAGTAAATATCATAGGCTTGTGATAAAAGAGATGGGTGTATAGTTCTACATAGAAGTAGTTAAGAATAGAAATATCATACATCAGTTAATAGCAAAACACAAATATTAAACCAGAAAACATTAGGTTAGTTACAGAAGGGTGGGGGGAGCAAGGAAAAATAAGTGTCAAAGTTAATGAACGGAAAGGGAAAATTGAATAATGGAAAGTGAAAACAACATAAGAAACAATCCATGTATTAGAGGTAGGCCAGAAATGTTGATCCCTACCCTCCGTAACTCATAAAGGGCTAGAACAAATGGGCTGTGAGTTTCCACACCTATTCCCTAGCTGATTCTTTCTACATTATAGAAATATTAGGTAAATTACTCTAGTCGTTTGTGAGTTATAGAGGTTAGTGGTCAAGAGTGTTGGCCTACTTATAATGAATGAACTTATAGTCTAGAATGACACATTTATTGATGTTATGCTGTATAACAGTAGACGATGTTATTTAGGTCATGAACAATCTCTGTAAGTCAATCGGTCCATTGAGGACGTTTCTACTAATTTGATTATTAGAGATAGTTCCAACTGAATAATACCATTTAAGGTTGGGGTGTGTTCGGACC